>CM072285.1:0-207500 GCA_036873955.1 Mergus octosetaceus
TTGCCCGCGCCTAAATGGGTCCGGGCGGTGCCGCTGCAAAATAATTCCGGGCGGTGCCGCGCCTAAATGGGTCCGGGCGGTGCCGCGCCTAAATGGGTCCGGGCGGTGCCGCTGCAAAATAATTCCGGGCGGTGCCGCGCCTAAATGGGTCCGGGCGGTGCCGCGCCTAAATGGGTCCGGGCGGTGCAGCGCCTAAATGGGTCCGGGCGGTGCCGCGCCTAAATGGGTCCGGGCGGTGCCGCGCCTAAATGGGTCCGAGCGGTGCCGCGCCTAAATGGGTCCGGGCGGTGCCGCTCCTAAATGGGTCCGGGCGGTGCCGCGCCTAAATGGGTCCGGGCGGTGCCGCGCCTAAATGGGTCCGGGCGGTGCAGCGCCTAAATGGTCCGGGCGTGCCGCGCCTAAATGGTCCGGGCGGTGCCGCGCCTAAATGGGTCCGGGCGGTGCCGCGCCTAAAAGGGTCCCGGGCGGTGCCGCTCCAAAATAATTCCGGGCGGTGCCTCGCCTAAATGGGTCGGGCGGTGCAGCGCCTAAATGGGTCCGGGCGGTGCCGCGCCTAAATGGGTCCGGGCGGTGCCACTGCAAAATAATTCCGGGCGGTGCCGCGCCTAAATGGGTCCGGGCGGTGCCACGCCTAAATGGGTCCGGGCGGTGCAGCGCCTAAATGGGTCCGGGCGGTGCCGCGCCTAAATGGGTCCGGGCGGTGCCGCTCCTAAATGGGTCCGGGCGGTGCCGCGCCTAAATGGGTCCGGGCGGTGCCGCGCCTTAAAGGGGTCCGGGCGGTGCCGCTCCAAAATAATTCCGGGCGGTGCCGCGCCTAAATGGGTCCGGGCGGTGCCGCGCCTAAATGGGTCCGGGCGGTGCCGCTCCAAAATGGGTCCGGGCGGTGCCGCGCCTAAATGGGTCCGGGCGGTGCCACTCCAAAATTGGTCCGGGCGGTGCCGCGCCTAAATGGGTCCGGGCGGTGCCGCGCCTAAATGGGTCCGGGCGGTGCCGCTCCAAACTGGGTCCGGGCGGTGCCGCGCCTAAATGGGTCCGGGCGGTGCCGCGCCTAATGGGGTCGGGCGGTGCCGCGCCAAAATGGTTCCGGGCGGTGCCGCGCCTAAATGGGTCCGGGCGGTGCCGCGCCTAAATGGGTCCGGGCGGTGCCGCTCCAACTGGGTCCGGGCGTTGCCGCGCCTAAATGGGTCCGGGCGGTGCCGCGCCTAAATGGGTCCGGGCGGTGCCGCTCCAAAATGGGTCCGGGCGGTGCCGCGCCTAAATGGGTCCGGGCGGTGCCGCGCCAAAATGGGTCCGGGCGGTGCCTCGTCTAAATGGTTCCGGGCGGTGCCGCGCCTAAATGGGTCCGGGCGGTGCCGCGCCTAAATGGGTCCGGGCGGTGCCGCTCCAAAATGGGTCTGGGCGGTTGCCGCTCCAAAATGGGTCCGGGCGGTGCCGCGCCTAAATGGGTCCGGGCGGTGCCGCGCCAAAATGGGTCCGGGCGGTGCCGCGCCTAAATGGGTCCGGCGGTGCCGCTCCAAAATGGGTCCGGGCGGTGCCGCGTCTAAATGGGTCCGGGCGGTGCCGCGCCAAAATAATTCCGGGCGGTGCCGCTCCAAAATGGGTCCGGGCGGTGCCGCGCCTAAATGGGTCCGGGCGGTGCCGCTCCAAAATGGGTCCGGGCGGTGCCGCGCCAAATTGGGTCCGGGCGGTGCCGCGCCTAAATGGGTCCGGGCGGTGCCGCGCCTAAATCGGTCCGGGCGGTGCCGCGCCTAAATGGGTCCGGGCGGTGCCGCGCCAAAATGGTTCCGGGCGGTGCCGCGCCTAAATGGGTCCGGGCGGTGCCGCGCCTAAATGGGTCCGGGCGGTGCCGCTCCAAAATGGGTCCGGGCGGTGCCGCGCCTAAATGGGTCCGGGCGGTGCCGCGCCAAAATGGGTCCGGGCGGTGCCGCGCCTAAATGGGTCCGGGCGGTGCCGCGCCTAAAATGGGTCCGGGCGGTGCCGCGCCAAAATGGTTCCGGGCGGTGCCGCGTCTAAATGGGTCCGGGCGGTGCCGCGCCTAAATGGGTCCGGGCTGTGCCGCGCCTAAATGGGTCCGGGCGGTGCCGCTCCAAAATGGGTCCGGGCGGTGCCGCGCCTAAATGGGTCCGGGCGGTGCCGCTCCTAAATGGGTCCGGCGGTGCCGCTCCAAAATGTGTCCGGGCGGTGCCGCGCCTAAAGGGTCCGGGCGGTGCCGCGCCTAAATGGGTCCGGGCGGTGCCGCTCCAAAATGGGTCCGGGCGGTGCCGCGCCTAAATGGGTCCGGGCGGTGCCGCGCCAAAATGGGTCCGGGCGGTGCCTCGTCTAAATGGTTCCGGGCGGTGCCGCGCCTAAATGGGTCCGGGCGGTGCCGCGCCTAAATGGGTCCGGGCGGTGCCGCTCCAAAATGGGTCTGGGCGGTGCCGCTCCAAAATGGGTCCGGGCGGTGCCGCGCCTAAATGGGTCCGGGCGGTGCCGCGCCAAAATGGGTCCGGGCGGTGCCGCGCCTAAATGGGTCCGGGCGGTGCCGCTCCAAAATGGGTCCGGGCGGTGCCGCGTCTAAATGGGTCCGGGCGGTGCCGCGCCAAAATAATTCCGGGCGGTGCCGCTCCAAAATGGGTCCGGGCGGTGCCGCGCCTAAATGGGTCCGGGCGGTGCCGCTCCAAAATGGGTCCGGGCGGTGCCGCGCCAAATTGGGTCCGGGCGGTGCCGCGCCTAAATGGGTCCGGGCGGTGCCGCGCCTAAATCGGTCCGGGCGGTGCCGCGCCTAAATGGGTCCGGGCGGTGCCGCTGCAAAATAATTCTGGGCGGTGCCGCGCCTAAATGGGTCCGGGCGGTGCCGCGCCTAAATGGGTCCGGGCGGTGCCGCGCCTAAATGGGTCCGGGCGGTGCCGCTCCTAAATGGGTCCGGGCGGTGCCGCGCCTAAATGGGTCCGGGCGGTGCCGCTCCTAAATGGGTCCGGGCGGTGCCGCGCCTAAATGGGTCCGGGCGGTGCCGCGCCTAAATGGGTCCGGGCGGTGCCGCGCCTAAATGGGTCCGGGCGGTGCCGCTGCAAAATAATTCTGGGCGGTGCCGCGCCTAAATGGGTCCGGGCGGTGCCGCTCCTAAATGGGTCCGGGCGGTGCCGCGCCTAAATGGGTCCGGGCGGTGCCGCGCCTAAATGGGTCCGGGCGGTGCCGCTCCTAAATGGGTCCGGGCGGTGCCGCGCCTAAATGGGTCCGGGCGGTGCCGCTCCTAAATGGGTCCGGGCGGTGCCGCGCCTAAATGGGTCCGGGCGGTGCCGCGCCTAAATGGGTCCGGGCGGTGCCGCTCCAAAATAATTCCGGGCGGTGCCGCGCCTAAATGGGTCCGGGCGGTGCCGCGCCTAAATGGGTCCGGGCGGTGCCGCGCCTAAATGGGTCCGGGCGGTGCAGCGCCTAAATGGGTCCGGGCGGTGCCGCGCCTAAATGGGTCCGGGCGGTGCCGCGCCTAAATGGGTCCAGGCGGTGCAGAGCCTAAATGGGTCCGGGCGGTGCCGCTCCTAAATGGGTCCAGGCGGTGCCGTGCCTAAATGGGTCCGAGCGGTGCCGCGCCTAAATGGGTCCGGGCGGTGCCGCGCCTAAATGGGTCCGGGCGGTGCCGCTCCAAAATAATTCCGGGCGGTGCCGCGCCTAAATGGGTCCGGGCGGTGCCGCGCCTAAATGGGTCCGGGCGGTGCCGCTCCTAAATGGGTCCGGGCGGTGCCGCTGCAAAATAATTCCGGGCGGTGCCGCGCCTAAATGGGTCCGGGCGGTGCCGCTGCAAAATAATTCCGGGCGGTGCCGCGCCTAAATGGGTCCGGGCGGTGCAGCGCCTAAATGGGTCCGGGCGGTGCCGCGCCTAAATGGGTCCGGGCGGTGCCGCTCCTAAATGGGTCCGGGCGGTGCAGCGCCTAAATGGGTCCGGGCGGTGCCGCGCCTAAATGGGTCCGGGCGGTGCCGCTCCTAAATGGGTTCGGGCGGTGCCGCGCCTAAATGGGTCCGGGCGGTGCCACGCCTAAATGGGTCCGGGCGGTGCAGCGCCTAAATGGGTCCGGGCGGTGCCGCGCCTAAATGGGTCCGGGCGGTGCCGCTCCTAAATGGGTCCGGGCGGTGCCGCGCCTAAATGGGTCCGAGCGGTGCCGCGCCTAAATGGGTCCGGGCGGTGCCGCTCCTAAATGGGTCCGGGCGGTGCCGCGCCTAAATGGGTCCGGGCGGTGCCGCGCCTAAATGGGTCCGGGCGGTGCCGCTCCTAAATGGGTCCGGGCGGTGCCGCGCCTAAATGGGTCCGGGCGGTGCCGCGCCTAAGTGGGTCCGGGCGGTGCAGCGCCTAAATGGGTCCGGGCGGTGCCGCGCCTAAATGGGTCCGGGCAGTGCAGCGCCTAAATGGGTCCGGGCGGTGCAGCGCCTAAATGGGTCCAGGCGGTGCCGCGCCTAAATGGGTCCGGGCGGTGCAGCGCCTAAATGGGTCCGGGCGGTGCCGCGCCTAAATGGGTCCGGGCGGTGCCGCTCCTAAATGGGTCCGGGCGGTGCCGCGCCTAAATGGGTCCGGGCGGTGCCGCGCCTAAATGGGTCCGGGCGGTGCCGCTCCAAAATAATTCCGGGCGGTGCCGCTGCAAAATAATTCCGGGCGGTGCCGCGCCTAAATGGGTCCGGGCGGTGCCGCGCCTAAATGGGTCCGGGCGGTGCCGCTCCTAAATGGGTCCGGGCGGTGCCGCGCCTAAATGGGTCCGGGCGGTGCCGCTCCTAAATGGGTTCGGGCGGTGCCGCGCCTAAATGGGTCCGGGCGGTGCCGCGCCTAAATGGGTCCGGGCGGTGCCGCGCCTAAATGGGTCCGGGCGGTGCCGCTCCTAAATGGGTCCGGGCGGTGCCGTGCCTAAATGGGTCCGAGCGGTGCCGCGCCTAAATGGGTCCGGGCGGTGCCGCTCCTAAATGGGTCCGGGCGGTGCCGCGCCTAAATGGGTCCGGGCGGTGCCGCGCCTAAATGGGTCCGGGCGGTGCCGCTCCTAAATGGGTCCGGGCGGTGCCGCGCCTAAATGGGTCCGGGCGGTGCCGCGCCTAAATGGGTCCGGGCGGTGCCGCTCCAAAATAATTCCGGGCGGTGCCGCGCCTAAATGGGTCCGGGCGGTGCCGCGCCTAAATGGGTCCGGGCGGTGCAGCGCCTAAATGGGTCCGGGCGGTGCCGCTGCAAAATAATTCCGGGCGGTGCCGCGCCTAAATGGGTCCGGGCGGTGCAGCGCCTAAATGGGTCCGGGCGGTGCCGCGCCTAAATGGGTCCGGGCGGTGCCGCGCCTAAATGGGTCCGGGCGGTGCCGCTCCTAAATGGGTCCGGGCGGTGCCGCGCCTAAATGGGTCCGGGCGGTGCCGCTCCTAAATGGGTCCGGGCGGTGCCGCGCCTAAATGGGTCCGGGCGGTGCCGCGCCTAAATGGGTCCGGGCGGTGCAGCGCCTAAATGGGTCCGGGCGGTGCCGCGCCTAAATGGGTCCGGGCAGTGCAGCGCCTAAATGGGTCCGGGCGGTGCAGCGCCTAAATGGGTCCAGGCGGTGCCGCGCCTAAATGGGTCCGGGCGGTGCAGCGCCTAAATGGGTCCGGGCGGTGCCGCGCCTAAATGGGTCCGGGCGGTGCCGCTCCTAAATGGGTCCGGGCGGTGCCGTGCCTAAATGGGTCCGGGCGGTGCCGCGCCTAAATGGGTCCGGGCGGTGCCGCTCCAAAATAATTCCGGGCGGTGCCGCTGCAAAATAATTCCGGGCGGTGCCGCGCCTAAATGGGTCCGGGCGGTGCCGCGCCTAAATGGGTCCGGGCGGTGCCGCTCCTAAATGGGTTCGGGCGGTGCCGCGCCTAAATGGGTCCGGGCGGTGCCGCGCCTAAATGGGTCCGGGCGGTGCTGCTCCTAAATGGGTCCGGGCGGTGCCGCGCCTAAATGGGTCCGGGCGGTGCCGCGCCTAAATGGGTCCGGGCGGTGCCGCTCCTAAATGGGTCCGGGCGGTGCCGTGCCTAAATGGGTCCGAGCGGTGCCGCGCCTAAATGGGTCCGGGCGGTGCCGCTCCTAAATGGGTCCGGGCGGTGCCGCGCCTAAATGGGTCCGGGCGGTGCCGCGCCTAAATGGGTCCGGGCGGTGCCGCTCCTAAATGGGTCCGGGCGGTGCCGCGCCTAAATGGGTCCGGGCGGTGACGCGCCTAAATGGGTCCGGGCGGTGCCGCTCCAAAATAATTCCGGGCGGTGCCGTGCCTAAATGGGTCCGGGCGGTGCCGCGCCTAAATGGGTCCGGGCGGTGCAGCGCCTAAATGGGTCCGGGCGGTGCCGCTGCAAAATAATTCCGGGCGGTGCCGCGCCTAAATGGGTCCGGGCGGTGCCGCGCCTAAATGGGTCCGGGCGGTGCAGCGCCTAAATGGGTCCGGGCGGTGCCGCGCCTAAATGGGTCCGGGCGGTGCCGCTCCTAAATGGGTCCGGGCGGTGCCGCGCCTAAATGGGTCCGGGCGGTGCCGCGCCTAAATGGGTCCGGGCGGTGCCGCTCCTAAATGGGTCCGGGCGGTGCCGCGCCTAAATGGGTCCGGGCGGTGCCGCGCCTAAATGGGTCCGGGCGGTGCCGCTCCAAAATAATTCCGGGCGGTGCCGCGCCTAAATGGGTCCGGGCGGTGCCGCGCCTAAATGGGTCCGGGCGGTGCAGCGCCTAAATGGGTCCGGGCGGTGCCGCTCCAAAATAATTCTGGGCGGTGCCGCGCCTAAATGGGTCCGGGCGGTGCCGCGCCTAAATGGGTCCGGGCGGTGCAGCGCCTAAATGGGTCCGGGCGGTGCCGCGCCTAAATGGGTCCGGGCGGTGCCGCTCCTAAATGGGTCCGGGCGGTGCCGCGCCTAAATGGGTCCGGGCGGTGCCGCGCCTAAATGGGTCCGGGCGGTGCCGCTCCTAAATGGGTCCGGGCGGTGCCGCGCCTAAATGGGTCCGGGCGGTGCAGCGCCTAAATGGGTCCGGGCGGTGCCGCGCCTAAATGGGTCCGGGCGGTGCAGCTCCTAAATGGGTCCGGGCGGTGCCACGCCTAAATGGGTCCGGGCGGTGGCGCTCCAAAATAATTCCGGGCGGTGCCGCGCCTAAATGGGTCCCTGCGGTGCCGCGCCTAAATGGGTCCGGGCGGTGCAGCGCCTAAATGGGTCCGGGCGGTGCCGCGCCTAATTGGGTCCGGGCGGTGCCGCTGCAAAATAATTCCGGGCGGTGCCGCGCCTAAATGGGTCCGGGCGGTGCCGCTCCTAAATGGGTCCGGGCGGTGCCGCGCCTAAATGGGTCCGGGCGGTGCAGCGCCTAAATGGGTCCGGGCGGTGCCGCGCCTAAATGGGTCCGGGCGGTGCCGCGCCTAAATGGGTCCGGGCGGTGCCGCTGCAAAATAATTCCGGGCGGTGCCGCGCCTAAATGGGTCCGGGCGGTGCCGCGCCTAAATGGGTCCGGGCGGTGCCGCTCCTAAATGGGTCCGGGCGGTGCCGCGCCTAAATGGGTCCGGGCGGTGCCGCGCCTAAATGGGTCCGGGCGGTGCCGCTCCTAAATGGGTCCGGGCGGTGCCGCGCCTAAATGGGTCCGGGCGGTGCCGCGCCTAAATGGGTCCGGGCGGTGCCGCCCCTAAATGGCTCCGGGCGGTGCCGCGCCTAAATGGGTCCGGGCGGTGCCGCTCCTACATGGGTCCGGGCGGTGCCGCGCCTAAATGGGTCCGGGCGGTGCCGCTCCTAAATGGGTCCGGGCGGTGCCGCGCCTAAATGGGTCCGGGCGGTGCCGCGCCTAAATGGGTCCGGGCGGTGCAGCGCCTAAATGGGTCCGGGCGGTGCCGCGCCTAAATGGGTCCGGGCGGTGCCGCTGCAAAATAATTCCGGGCGGTGCCGCGCCTAAATGGGTCCGGGCGGTGCCGCGCCTAAATGGGTCCGGGCGGTGCAGCGCCTAAATGGGTCCGGGCGGTGCCGCGCCTAAATGGGTCCGGGCGGTGCCGCGCCTAAATGGGTCCGGGCGGTGCCGCTGCAAAATAATTCCGGGCGGTGCCGCGCCTAAATGGGTCCGGGCGGTGCCGCGCCTAAATGGGTCCGGGCGGTGCCGCTGCAAAATAATTCCGGGCGGTGCCGCGCCTAAATGGGTCCGGGCGGTGCCGCGCCTAAATGGGTCCGGGCGGTGCAGCGCCTAAATGGGTCCGGGCGGTGCCGCGCCTAAATGGGTCCGGGCGGTGCCGCGCCTAAATGGGTCCGAGCGGTGCCGCGCCTAAATGGGTCCGGGCGGTGCCGCTCCTAAATGGGTCCGGGCGGTGCCGCGCCTAAATGGGTCCGGGCGGTGCCGCGCCTAAATGGGTCCGGGCGGTGCAGCGCCTAAATGGGTCCGGGCGGTGCCGCGCCTAAATGGGTCCGGGCGGTGCCGCGCCTAAATGGGTCCGGGCGGTGCCGCGCCTAAAAGGGTCCGGGCGGTGCCGCTCCAAAATAATTCCGGGCGGTGCCTCGCCTAAATGGGTCCGGGCGGTGCAGCGCCTAAATGGGTCCGGGCGGTGCCGCGCCTAAATGGGTCCGGGCGGTGCCACTGCAAAATAATTCCGGGCGGTGCCGCGCCTAAATGGGTCCGGGCGGTGCCACGCCTAAATGGGTCCGGGCGGTGCAGCGCCTAAATGGGTCCGGGCGGTGCCGCGCCTAAATGGGTCCGGGCGGTGCCGCTCCTAAATGGGTCCGGGCGGTGCCGCGCCTAAATGGGTCCGGGCGGTGCCGCGCCTTAAAGGGGTCCGGGCGGTGCCGCTCCAAAATAATTCCGGGCGGTGCCGCGCCTAAATGGGTCCGGGCGGTGCCGCGCCTAAATGGGTCCGGGCGGTGCCGCTCCAAAATGGGTCCGGGCGGTGCCGCGCCTAAATGGGTCCGGGCGGTGCCACTCCAAAATTGGTCCGGGCGGTGCCGCGCCTAAATGGGTCCGGGCGGTGCCGCGCCTAAATGGGTCCGGGCGGTGCCGCTCCAAACTGGGTCCGGGCGGTGCCGCGCCTAAATGGGTCCGGGCGGTGCCGCGCCTAAATGGGTCCGGGCGGTGCCGCGCCAAAATGGTTCCGGGCGGTGCCGCGCCTAAATGGGTCCGGGCGGTGCCGCGCCTAAATGGGTCCGGGCGGTGCCGCTCCAAACTGGGTCCGGGCGTTGCCGCGCCTAAATGGGTCCGGGCGGTGCCGCGCCTAAATGGGTCCGGGCGGTGCCGCTCCAAAATGGGTCCGGGCGGTGCCGCGCCTAAATGGGTCCGGGCGGTGCCGCGCCAAAATGGGTCCGGGCGGTGCCTCGTCTAAATGGTTCCGGGCGGTGCCGCGCCTAAATGGGTCCGGGCGGTGCCGCGCCTAAATGGGTCCGGGCGGTGCCGCTCCAAAATGGGTCTGGGCGGTGCCGCTCCAAAATGGGTCCGGGCGGTGCCGCGCCTAAATGGGTCCGGGCGGTGCCGCGCCAAAATGGGTCCGGGCGGTGCCGCGCCTAAATGGGTCCGGGCGGTGCCGCTCCAAAATGGGTCCGGGCGGTGCCGCGTCTAAATGGGTCCGGGCGGTGCCGCGCCAAAATAATTCCGGGCGGTGCCGCTCCAAAATGGGTCCGGGCGGTGCCGCGCCTAAATGGGTCCGGGCGGTGCCGCTCCAAAATGGGTCCGGGCGGTGCCGCGCCAAATTGGGTCCGGGCGGTGCCGCGCCTAAATGGGTCCGGGCGGTGCCGCGCCTAAATCGGTCCGGGCGGTGCCGCGCCTAAATGGGTCCGGGCGGTGCCGCGCCAAAATGGTTCCGGGCGGTGCCGCGCCTAAATGGGTCCGGGCGGTGCCGCGCCTAAATGGGTCCGGGCGGTGCCGCTCCAAAATGGGTCCGGGCGGTGCCGCGCCTAAATGGGTCCGGGCGGTGCCGCGCCAAAATGGGTCCGGGCGGTGCCGCGCCTAAATGGGTCCGGGCGGTGCCGCGCCTAAAATGGGTCCGGGCGGTGCCGCGCCAAAATGGTTCCGGGCGGTGCCGCGTCTAAATGGGTCCGGGCGGTGCCGCGCCTAAATGGGTCCGGGCTGTGCCGCGCCTAAATGGGTCCGGGCGGTGCCGCTCCAAAATGGGTCCGGGCGGTGCCGCGCCTAAATGGGTCCGGGCGGTGCCGCTCCTAAATGGGTCCGGCGGTGCCGCTCCAAAATGTGTCCGGGCGGTGCCGCGCCTAAAGGGTCCGGGCGGTGCCGCGCCTAAATGGGTCCGGGCGGTGCCGCTCCAAAATGGGTCCGGGCGGTGCCGCGCCTAAATGGGTCCGGGCGGTGCCGCGCCAAAATGGGTCCGGGCGGTGCCTCGTCTAAATGGTTCCGGGCGGTGCCGCGCCTAAATGGGTCCGGGCGGTGCCGCGCCTAAATGGGTCCGGGCGGTGCCGCTCCAAAATGGGTCTGGGCGGTGCCGCTCCAAAATGGGTCCGGGCGGTGCCGCGCCTAAATGGGTCCGGGCGGTGCCGCGCCAAAATGGGTCCGGGCGGTGCCGCGCCTAAATGGGTCCGGGCGGTGCCGCTCCAAAATGGGTCCGGGCGGTGCCGCGTCTAAATGGGTCCGGGCGGTGCCGCGCCAAAATAATTCCGGGCGGTGCCGCTCCAAAATGGGTCCGGGCGGTGCCGCGCCTAAATGGGTCCGGGCGGTGCCGCTCCAAAATGGGTCCGGGCGGTGCCGCGCCAAATTGGGTCCGGGCGGTGCCGCGCCTAAATGGGTCCGGGCGGTGCCGCGCCTAAATCGGTCCGGGCGGTGCCGCGCCTAAATGGGTCCGGGCGGTGCCGCGCCAAAATGGTTCCGGGCGGTGCCGCGCCTAAATGGGTCCGGGCGGTGCCGCGCCTAAATGGGTCCGGGCGGTGCCGCTCCAAAATGGGTCCGGGCGGTGCCGCGCCTAAATGGGTCCGGGCGGTGCCGCGCCAAAATGGGTCCGGGCGGTGCCGCGCCTAAATGGGTCCGGGCGGTGCCGCGCCTAAAATGGGTCCGGGCGGTGCCGCGCCAAAATGGTTCCGGGCGGTGCCGCGTCTAAATGGGTCCGGGCGGTGCCGCGCCTAAATGGGTCCGGGCTGTGCCGCGCCTAAATGGGTCCGGGCGGTGCCGCTCCAAAATGGGTCCGGGCGGTGCCGCGCCTAAATGGGTCCGGGCGGTGCCGCTCCTAAATGGGTCCGGCGGTGCCGCTCCAAAATGTGTCCGGGCTGTGCCGCGCCTAAAGGGTCCGGGCGGTGCCGCGCCTAAATGGGTCCGGGCGGTGCCGCGCCTAAATGGGTCCGGGCGGTGCAGCGCCTAAATGGGTCCGGGCGGTGCCGCGCCTAAATGGGTCCGGGCGGTGCCGCTCCTAAATGGGTCCGGGCGGTGCCGCGCCTAAATGGGTCCGGGCGCTGCCGCGCCTAAATGGGTCCGGGCGGTGCCGCGCCTAAATGGGTCCGGGCGGTGCCGCGCCTAAATGGGTCCGGGCGGTGCAGCGACTAAATGGGTCCGGGCGGTGCCGCGCCTAAATGGGTCCGGGCGGTGCCGCTGCAAAATAATTCCGGGCGGTGCCGCTCCTAAATGGGTCCGGGCGGTGCCGCTCCTAAATGGGTCCGGGCGGTGCCGCGCCTAAATGGGTCCGGGCGGTGCCGCTCCAAAATGGGTCCGGGCGGTGCCGCGCCTAAATGGGTCCGGGCGGTGCAGCGCCTAAATGGGTCCGGGCGGTGCCGCGCCTAAATGGGTCCGGGCGGTGCAGCGCCTAAATGGGTCCGGGCTGTGCAGCGCCTAAATGGGTCCGGGCGGTGCCGCGCCTAAATGGGTCCGGGCGCTGCCGCGCCTAAATGGGTCCGGGCGGTGCCGCGCCTAAATGGGTCCGGGCGGTGCCGCGCCTAAATGGGTCCGGGCGGTGCCGCGCCTAAATGGGTCCGGGCGGTGCCGCTGCAAAATAATTCCGGGCGGTGCCGCTCCTAAATGGGTCCGGGCGGTGCCGCTCCTAAATGGGTCCGGGCGGTGCCGCGCCTAAATGGGTCCGGGCGGTGCCGCGCCTAAATGGGTCCGGGCGGTGCCGCTCCAAAATGGGTCCGGGCGGTGCCGCGCCTAAATGGGTCCGGGCGGTGCAGCGCCTAAATGGGTCCGGGCGGTGCCGCGCCTAAATGGGTCCGGGCGGTGCAGCGCCTAAATGGGTCCGGGCTGTGCAGCGCCTAAATGGGTCCGGGCGGTGCCGCGCCTAAATGGGACCGGGCGGTGCAGCGCCTAAATGGGTCCGGGCGGTGCCGCGCCTAAATGGGTCCGGGCGGTGCCGCGCCAAAATGGTTCCGGGCGGTGCCGCGCCTAAATGGGTCCGGGCGGTGCCGCGCCTAAATGGGTCCGGGCGGTGCCGCTCCAAAATGGGTCCGGGCGGTGCCGCGCCTAAATGGGTCCGGGCGGTGCCGCGCCAAAATGGGTCCGGGCGGTGCCGCGCCTAAATGGGTCCGGGCGGTGCCGCGCCTAAAATGGGTCCGGGCGGTGCCGCGCCAAAATGGTTCCGGGCGGTGCCGCGTCTAAATGGGTCCGGGCGGTGCAGCGCCTAAATGGGTCCGGGCGGTGCCGCGCCTAAATGGGTCCGGGCGGTGCCGCTCCTAAATGGGTCCGGGCGGTGCCGCGCCTAAATGGGTCCGGGCGCTGCCGCGCCTAAATGGGTCCGGGCGGTGCCGCGCCTAAATGGGTCCGGGCGGTGCCGCGCCTAAATGGGTCCGGGCGGTGCAGCGACTAAATGGGTCCGGGCGGTGCCGCGCCTAAATGGGTCCGGGCGGTGCCGCTGCAAAATAATTCCGGGCGGTGCCGCTCCTAAATGGGTCCGGGCGGTGCCGCTCCTAAATGGGTCCGGGCGGTGCCGCGCCTAAATGGGTCCGGGCGGTGCCGCTCCAAAATGGGTCCGGGCGGTGCCGCGCCTAAATGGGTCCGGGCGGTGCAGCGCCTAAATGGGTCCGGGCGGTGCCGCGCCTAAATGGGTCCGGGCGGTGCAGCGCCTAAATGGGTCCGGGCTGTGCAGCGCCTAAATGGGTCCGGGCGGTGCCGCGCCTAAATGGGTCCGGGCGCTGCCGCGCCTAAATGGGTCCGGGCGGTGCCGCGCCTAAATGGGTCCGGGCGGTGCCGCGCCTAAATGGGTCCGGGCGGTGCCGCTGCAAAATAATTCCGGGCGGTGCCGCTCCTAAATGGGTCCGGGCGGTGCCGCTCCTAAATGGGTCCGGGCGGTGCCGCGCCTAAATGGGTCCGGGCGGTGCCGCGCCTAAATGGGTCCGGGCGGTGCCGCTCCAAAATGGGTCCGGGCGGTGCCGCGCCTAAATGGGTCCGGGCGGTGCAGCGCCTAAATGGGTCCGGGCGGTGCCGCGCCTAAATGGGTCCGGGCGGTGCAGCGCCTAAATGGGTCCGGGCTGTGCAGCGCCTAAATGGGTCCGGGCGGTGCCGCGCCTAAATGGGACCGGGCGGTGCAGCGCCTAAATGGGTCCGGGCGGTGCCGCGCCTAAATGGGTCCGGGCGGTGCAGCGCCTAAATGGGTCCGGGCGGTGCCGCGCCTAAATGGGTCCGGGCGGTGCAGCGCCTAAATGGGTCCGGGCGGTGCCGTGCCTAAATGGGTCCGGGCGGTGCCGCTCCTAAATGGGTCCGGGCGGTGCCGCGCCTAAATGGGTCCGGGCGGTGCAGTGCCTAAATGGGTCCGGGCGGTGCCGCGTCTAAATGGGTCCGGGCGGTGCTGCGCCTAAATGGGTCCGGGCGGTGCAGCGCCTAAATGGGTCCGGGCGGTGCCGCGCCTAAATGGGTCCGGGCGGTGCCGCTCCAAAATGGGTCCGGGCGGTGCAGCGCCTAAATGGGTCCGGGCGGTGCCGCGCCTAAATGGGTCCGGGCGGTGCCGCGCCTAAATGGGTCCGGGCGGTGCCGCTCCTAAATGGGTCCGGGCGGTGACGCGCCTAAATGGGTCCGGGCGGTGCCGCGCCTAAATGGGTCCGGGCGGTGCCGCTCCTAAATGGGTCCGGGCGGTGCCGCGCCTAAATGGGTCCGGGCGGTGCCGCGCCTAAATGGGTCCGGGCGGTGCCGCGCCTAAATGGGTCCGGGCGGTGCAGCGCCTAAATGGGTCCGGGCGGTGCCGCGCCTAAATGGGTCCGGGCGGTGCCGCGCCTAAATGGGTCCTGGCGGTGCAGCGCCTAAATGGGTCCGGGCGGTGCCGCTCCAAAATAATTCCGGGCGGTGCCGCGCCTAAATGGGTCCGGGCGGTGCCGCGCCTAAATGGGTCCGGGCGGTGCCGCGCCTAAATGGGTCCGGGCGGTGCCGCTGCAAAATAACTCCGGGCGGTGCCGCGCCTAAATGGGTCCGGGCGGTGCCGCGCCTAAATGGGTCCGGGCGGTGCAGCGCCTAAATGGGTCCGGGCGGTGCCGCTCCAAAATAATTCCGGGCGGTGCCGCGCCTAAATGGGTCCGGGCGGTGCCGCTGCAAAATAATTCCGGGCGGTGCCGCGCCTAAATGGGTCCGGGCGGTGCCGCGCCTAAATGGGTCCGGGCGGTGCCGCGCCTAATTGGGTCCGGGCGGTGCCGCTCCTAAATGGGTCCGGGCGGTGCCGCGCCTAAATGGGTCCGGGCGGTGCAGCGCCTAAATGGGTCCGGGCGGTGCCGCGCCTAAATGGGTCCGGGCGGTGCAGCGCCTAAATGGGTCCGGGCGGTGCCGCGCCTAAATGGGTCCGTGCGGTGCCGCGCCTAAATGGGTCCGGGCGGTGCCGCGCCTAAATGGGTCCGGGCGGTGCAGCGCCTAAATGGGTCCGGGCGGTGCCGCGCCTAAATGGGTCCGGGCGGTGCCGCTCCTAAATGGGTCCGGGCGGTGCCGCGCCTAAATGGGTCCGGGCGGTGCCGCGCCTAAATGGGTCCGGGCGGTGCCGCGCCTAAATGGGTCCGGGCGGTGCAGCGCCTAAATGGGTCCGGGCGGTGCCGCGCCTAAATGGGTCCGTGCGGTGCCGCGCCTAAATGGGTCCGGGCGGTGCCGCGCCTAAATGGGTCCGGGCGGTGCAGCGCCTAAATGGGTCCGGGCGGTGCCGCTCCTAAATGGGTCCGGGCGGTGCCGCGCCTAAATGGGTCCGGGCGGTGCCGCGCCTAAATGGGTCCGGGCGGTGCAGCGCCTAAATGGGTCCGGGCGGTGCCGCGCCTAAATGGGTCCGGGCGGTGCCGCTGCAAAATAATTCCGGGCGGTGCCGCGCCTAAATGGGTCCGGGCGGTGCCGCTGCAAAATAATTCCGGGCGGTGCCGCGCCTAAATGGGTCCGGGCGGTGCCGCGCCTAAATGGGTCCGGGCGGTGCCGCGCCTAATTGGGTCCGGGCGGTGCCGCGCCTAAATGGGTCCGGGCGGTGCCGCGCCTAAATGGGTCCGGGCGGTGCCGCTCCTAAATGGGTCCGGGCGGTGCCGCGCCTAAATGGGTCCGGGCGGTGCAGCGCCTAAATGGGTCCGGGCGGTGCCGCGCCTAAATGGGTCCGGGCGGTGCCGCTCCTAAATGGATCCGGGCGGTGCCGCACCTAAATGGGTCCGGGCGGTGCAGCGCCTAAATGGGTCCGGGCGGTGCCGCGCCTAAATGGGTCCGGGCGGTGCAGCGCCTAAATGGGTCCGGGCGGTGCCGCGCCTAAATGGGTCCGGGCGGTGCCGCTGCAAAATAATTCCGGGCGGTGCCGCGCCTAAATGGGTCCGGGCGGTGCCGCGCCTAAATGGGTCCGGGCGGTGCAGCGCCTAAATGGGTCCGGGCGGTGCCGCTCCAAAATAATTCCGGGCGGTGCCGCGCCTAAATGGGTCCGGGCGGTGCCGCTGCAAAATAATTCCGGGCGGTGCCGCGCCTAAATGGGTCCGGGCGGTGCCGCGCCTAAATGGGTCCGGGCGGTGCCGCTCCTAAATGGGTCCGGGCGGTGCCGCGCCTAAATGGGTCCGGGCGGTGCCGCTCCTAAATGGGTCCGGGCGGTGCCGCGCCTAAATGGGTCCGGGCGGTGCCGCTCCTAAATGGGTCCGGGCGGTGCCGCTCCTAAATGGGTCCGGGCGGTGCCGCGCCTAAATGGGTCCGGGCGGTGCCGCGCCTAAATGGGTCCGGGCGGTGCCGCGCCTAAATGGGTCCGGGCGGTGCCGCTCCTAAATGGGTCCGGGCGGTGCCGCGCCTAAATGGGTCCGGGCGGTGCAGCGCCTAAATGGGTCCGGGCGGTGCCGCTCCAAAATAATTCCGGGCGGTGCCGCGCCTCAATGGGTCCGGGCGGTGCCGCTGCAAAATAATTCCGGGCGGTGCCGCGCCTAAATGGGTCCGGGCGGTGCCGCTCCTAAATGGGTCCGGGCGGTGCCGCGCCTAAATGGGTCCGGGCGGTGCCGCGCCTAAATGGGTCCGGGCGGTGCCGCTCCAAAATAATTCCGGGCGGTGCCGCGCCTAAATGGGTCTTGGCGGTGCCGCGCCTAAATGGGTCCGGGCGGTGCAGCGCCTAAATGGGTCCGGGCGCTGCCGCGCCTAAATGGGTCCGGGCGGTGCATCGCCTAAATGGGTCCGGGCGGTGCCGCGCCTAAATGGGTCCGGGCGGTGCCGCTCCAAAATAATTCCGGGTGGTGCAGCGCCTAAATGGGTCCGGGCGGTGCCGCGCCTAAATGGGTCCGGGCGGTGCCGCGCCTAAATGGGTCCGGGCGGTGCCGCTGCAAAATAATTCCGGGCGGTGCCGCACCTAAATGGGTCCGGGCGGTGCCGCGCCTAAATGGGTCCGGGCGGTGCCGCCCCTAAATGGGTCCGGGCGGTGCCGCGCCTAAATGGGTCCGGGTGGTGCCGCTCCTACATGGGTCCGGGCGGTGCCGCGCCTAAATGGGTCCGGGCGGTGCCGCGCCTAAATGGGTCCGGGCGGTGCCGCTCCTAAATGGGTCCGGGCGGTGCCGCGCCTAAATGGGTCCGGGCGGTGCCGCGCCTAAATGGGTCCGGGCGGTGCAGCGCCTAAATGGGTCCGGGCGGTGCCGCGCCTAAATGGGTCCGGGCGGTGCCGCTGCAAAATAATTCCGGGCGGTGCCGCGCCTAAATGGGTCCGGGCGGTGCCGCGCCTAAATGGGTCCGGGCGGTGCAGCGCCTAAATGGGTCCGGGCGGTGCCGCGCCTAAATGGGTCCGGGCGGTGCCGCTGCAAAATAATTCCGGGCGGTGCCGCGCCTAAATGGGTCCGGGCGGTGCCGCGCCTAAATGGGTCCGGGCGGTGCCGCTGCAAAATAATTCCGGGCGGTGCCGCGCCTAAATGGGTCCGGGCGGTGCCGCGCCTAAATGGGTCCGGGCGGTGCAGCGCCTAAATGGGTCCGGGCGGTGCCGCGCCTAAATGGGTCCGGGCGGTGCCGCGCCTAAATGGGTCCGAGCGGTGCCGCTCCTAAATGGGTCCGGGCGGTGCCGCGCCTAAATGGGTCCGGGCGGTGCCGCGCCTAAATGGGTCCGGGCGGTGCAGCGCCTAAATGGGTCTGGGCGGTGCCGCGCCTCAATGGGTCCGGGCGGTGCCGCGCCTAAATGGGTCCGGGCGGTGCCGCGCCTAAAAGGGTCCGGGCGGTGCCGCTCCAAAATAATTCCGGGCGGTGCCGCGCCTAAATGGGTCCGGGCGGTGCCGCGCCTAAATGGGTCCGGGCGGTGCAGCGCCTAAATGGGTCCGGGCGGTGCCGCGCCTAAATGGGTCCGGGCGGTGCCACTGCAAAATAATTCCGGGCGGTGCCGCGCCTAAATGGGTCCGGGCGGTGCCGCGCCTAAATGGGTCCGGGCGGTGCAGCGCCTAAATGGGTCCGGGCGGTGCCGCGCCTAAATGGGTCCGGGCGGTGCCGCTCCTAAATGGGTCCGGGCGGTGCCGCGCCTAAATGGGTCCGGGCGGTGCCGCGCCTAAAAGGGTCCGGGCGGTGCCGCTCCAAAATAAATCCGGGCGGTGCCGCGCCTAAATGGGTCCGGGCGGTGCCGCGCCTAAATGGGTCCGGGCGGTGCCGCTCCAAAATGGGTCCGGGCGGTGCCGCGCCTAAATGGGTCCGGGCGGTGCCACTCCAAAATGGGTCCGGGCGGTGCCGCGCCTAAATGGGTCCGGGCGGTGCCGCGCCTAAATGGGTCCGGGCGGTGCCGCTCCAAAATGGGTACGGGCGGTGCCGCGCCTTAATGGGTCCGGGCGGTGCCGCGCCTAAATGGGTCCGGGCGGTGCCGCGCCAAAATGGTTCCGGGCGGTGCCGCTCCTAAATGGGTCCGGGCGGTGCCGCGCCTAAATGGGTCCGGGCGGTGCCGCTCCAAACTGGGTCCGGGCGGTGCCGCGCCTAAATGGGTCCGGGCGGTGCCGCGCCTAAATGGGTCCGGGCGGTGCCGCTCCAAAATGGGTCCGGGCGGTGCCGCGCCTAAATGGGTCCGGGCGGTGCCGCGCCAAAATGGGTCCGGGCGGTGCCTCGTCTAAATGGTTCCGGGCGGTGCCGCGCCTAAATGGGTCCGGGCGGTGCCGCGCCTAAATGGGTCCGGGCGGTGCCGCTCCAAAATGGGTCTGGGCGGTGCCGCTCCAAAATGGGTCCGGGCGGTGCCGCGCCTAAATGGGTCCGGGCGGTGCCGCTCCTAAATGGGTCCGGGCGGTGCCGCGCCTAAATGGGTCCGGGCGGTGCCGCGCCTAAAAGGGTCCGGGCGGTGCCGCTCCAAAATAATTCCGGGCGGAGCCGCGCCTAAATGGGTCCGGGCGGTGCCGCGCCTAAATGGGTCCGGGCGGTGCCGCTCCAAAATGGGTCCGGGCGGTGCCGCGCCTAAATGGGTCCGGGCGGTGCCACTCCAAAATGGGTCCGGGCGGTGCCGCGCCTAAATGGGTCCGGGCGGTGCCGCGCCTAAATGGGTCCGGGCGGTGCCGCTCCAAAATGGGTACGGGCGGTGCCGCGCCTAAATGGGTCCGGGCGGTGCCGCGCCTAAATGGGTCCGGGCGGTGCCGCGCCAAAATGGTTCCGGGCGGTGCCGCGCCTAAATGGGTCCGGGCGGTGCCGCGCCTAAATGGGTCCGGGCGGTGCCGCTCCAAACTGGGTCCGGGCGGTGCCGCGCCTAAATGGGTCCGGGCGGTGCCGCGCCTAAAAGGGTCCGGGCGGTGCCGCTCCAAAATAATTCCGGGCGGTGCCGCGCCTAAATGGGTCCGGGCGGTGCCGCGCCTAAATGGGTCCGGGCGGTGCAGCGCCTAAATGGGTCCGGGCGGTGCCGCGCCTAAATGGGTCCGGGCGGTGCCACTGCAAAATAATTCCGGGCGGTGCCGCGCCTAAATGGGTCCGGGCGGTGCCGCGCCTAAATGGGTCCGGGCGGTGCAGCGCCTAAATGGGTCCGGGCGGTGCCGCGCCTAAATGGGTCCGGGCGGTGCCGCTCCTAAATGGGTCCGGGCGGTGCCGCGCCTAAATGGGTCCGGGCGGTGCCGCGCCTAAAAGGGTCCGGGCGGTGCCGCTCCAAAATAATTCCGGGCGGTGCCGCGCCTAAATGGGTCCGGGCGGTGCCGCGCCTAAATGGGTCCGGGCGGTGCCGCTCCAAACTGGGTCCGGGCGGTGCCGCGCCTAAATGGGTCCGGGCGGTGCCGCGCCTAAATGGGTCCGGGCGGTGCCGCTCCAAAATGGGTCCGGGCGGTGCCGCGCCTAAATGGGTCCGGGCGGTGCCGCGCCAAAATGGGTCCGGGCGGTGCCTCGTCTAAATGGTTCCGGGCGGTGCCGCGCCTAAATGGGTCCGGGCGGTGCCGCGCCTAAATGGGTCCGGGCGGTGCCGCTCCAAAATGGGTCTGGGCGGTGCCGCTCCAAAATGGGTCCGGGCGGTGCCGCGCCTAAATGGGTCCGGGCGGTGCCGCGCCAAAATGGGTCCGGGCGGTGCCGCGCCTAAATGGGTCCGGGCGGTGCCGCGCCTAAATGGGTCCGGGCGGTGCCGCTCCAAAATGGGTCTGGGCGATGCCGCTCCAAAATGGGTCCGGGCGGTGCCGCGCCTAAATGGGTCCGGGCGGTGCCGCGCCAAAATGGGTCCGGGCGGTGCCGCGCCTAAATGGGTCCGGGCGGTGCCGCTCCAAAATGGGTCCGGGCGGTGCCGCGTCTAAATGGGTCCGGGCGGTGCCGCGCCTAAATGGGTCCGGGCGGTGCCGCGCCTAAATGGTTCCGGGCGGTGCCGCGCCTAAATGGGTCCGGGCGGTGCCGCGCCTAAATGGGTCCGGGCGGTGCCGCTCCAAACTGGGTCCGGGCGGTGCCGCGCCTAAATGGGTCCGGGCGGTGCCGCGCCTAAATGGGTCCGGGCGGTGCCGCTCCAAAATGGGTCCGGGCGGTGCCGCGCCTAAATGGGTCCGGGCGGTGCCGCGCCAAAATGGGTCCGGGCGGTGCCTCGTCTAAATGGTTCCGGGCGGTGCCGCGCCTAAATGGGTCCGGGCGGTGCCGCGCCTAAATGGGTCCGGGCGGTGCCGCTCCAAACTGGGTCCGGGCGGTGCCGCGCCTAAATGGGTCCGGGCGGTGCCGCTCCAAAATAATTCCGGGCGGTGCCGCGCCTAAATGGGTCCGGGCGGTGCCGCGCCTAAATGGGTCCGGGCGGTGCCGCTCCAAAATGGGTCCGGGCGGTGCCGCGCCTAAATGGGTCCGGGCGGTGCCACTCCAAAATGGGTCCGGGCGGTGCCGCGCCTAAATGGGTCCGGGCGGTGCCGCGCCTAAATGGGTCCGGGCGGTGCCGCTCCAAAATGGGTACGGGCGGTGCCGCGCCTAAATGGGTCCGGGCGGTGCCGCGCCTAAATGGGTCCGGGCGGTGCCGCGCCAAAATGGTTCCGGGCGGTGCCGCGCCTAAATGGGTCCGGGCGGTGCCGCGCCTAAATGGGTCCGGGCGGTGCCGCTCCAAACTGGGTCCGGGCGGTGCCGCGCCTAAATGGGTCCGGGCGGTGCCGCGCCTAAATGGGTCCGGGCGGTGCCGCTCCAAAATGGGTCCGGGCGGTGCCGCGCCTAAATGGGTCCGGGCGGTGCCGCGCCAAAATGGGTCCGGGCGGTGCCGCGCCTAAATGGGTCCGGGCGGTGCCGCGCCTAAAAGGGTCCGGGCGGTGCCGCTCCAAAATAATTCCGGGCGGTGCCGCGCCTAAATGGGTCCGGGCGGTGCCGCGCCTAAATGGGTCCGGGCGGTGCCGCTCCAAAATGGGTCCGGGCGGTGCCGCGCCTAAATGGGTCCGGGCGGTGCCACTCCAAAATGGGTCCGGGCGGTGCCGCGCCTAAATGGGTCCGGGCGGTGCCGCGCCTAAATGGGTCCGGGCGGTGCCGCTCCAAAATGGGTACGGGCGGTGCCGCGCCTAAATGGGTCCGGGCGGTGCCGCGCCTAAATGGGTCCGGGCGGTGCCGCGCCAAAATGGTTCCGGGCGGTGCCGCGCCTAAATGGGTCCGGGCGGTGCCGCGCCTAAATGGGTCCGGGCGGTGCCGCTCCAAACTGGGTCCGGGCGGTGCCGCGCCTAAATGGGTCCGGGCGGTGCCGCGCCTAAATGGGTCCGGGCGGTGCCGCTCCAAAATGGGTCCGGGCGGTGCCGCGCCTAAATGGGTCCGGGCGGTGCCGCGCCAAAATGGGTCCGGGCGGTGCCGCGCCTAAATGGGTCCGGGCGGTGCCGCGCCTAAATGGGTCCGGGCGGTGCCGCTCCAAAATAATTCCGGGCGGTGCCGCGCCTAAATGGGTCCGGGCGGTGCCGCGCCTAAATGGGTCCGGGCGGTGCCGCTCCAAAATGGGTCCGGGCGGTGCCGCGCCTAAATGGGTCCGGGCGGTGCCACTCCAAAATGGGTCCGGGCGGTGCCGCGCCTAAATGGGTCCGGGCGGTGCCGCGCCTAAATGGGTCCGGGCGGTGCCGCTCCAAAATGGGTACGGGCGGTGCCGCGCCTAAATGGGTCCGGGCGGTGCCGCGCCTCAATGGGTCCGGGCGGTGCCGCGCCAAAATGGTTCCGGGCGGTGCCGCGCCTAAATGGGTCCGGGCGGTGCCGCGCCTAAATGGGTCCGGGCGGTGCCGCTCCAAACTGGGTCCGGGCGGTGCCGCGCCTAAATGGGTCCGGGCGGTACCGCGCCTAAATGGGTCCGGGCGGTGCCGCTCCAAAATGGGTCCGGGCGGTGCCGCGCCTAAATGGGTCCGGGCGGTGCCGCGCCAAAATGGGTCCGGGCGGTGCCTCGTCTAAATGGTTCCGGGCGGTGCCGCGCCTAAATGGGTCCGGGCGGTGCCGCGCCTAAATGGGTCCGGGCGGTGCCGCTCCAAAATGGGTCTGGGCGGTGCCGCTCCAAAATGGGTCCGGGCGGTGCCGCGCCTAAATGGGTCCGGGCGGTGCCGCGCCAAAATGGGTCCGGGCGGTGCCGCGCCTAAATGGGTCCGGGCGGTGCCGCTCCAAAATGGGTCCGGGCGGTGCCGCGTCTAAATGGGTCCGGGCGGTGCCGCGCCTAAATGGGTCCGGGCGGTGCCGCGCCTAAATGGGTCCGGGCGGTGCCGCTCCAAAATAATTCCGGGCGGTGCCGCTCCAAAATGGGTCCGGGCGGTGCCGCGCCTAAATGGGTCCGGGCGGTGCCGCTCCAAAATGGGTCCGGGCGGTGCCGCGCCAAATTGGGTCCGGGCGGTGCCGCGCCTAAATGGGTCCGGGCGGTGCCGCGCCTAAATGGGTCCGGGCGGTGCCGCGCCTAAATCGGTCCGGGCGGTGCCGCGCCTAAATGGGTCCGGGCGGTGCCGCGCCAAAATGGTTCCGGGCGGTGCCGCGTCTAAATGGGTCCGGGCGGTGCCGCGCCTAAATGGGTCCGGGCGGTGCCGCGCCTAAATGGGTCCGGGCGGTGCCGCTCCAAAATGGGTCCGGGCGGTGCCGCGCCTAAATGGGTCCGGGCGGTGCCGCGCCAAAATGGGTCCGGGCGGTGCCGCGCCTAAATGGGTCCGGGCGGTGCCGCGCCTAAATGGGTCCGGGCGGTGCCGCGCCAAAATGGTTCCGGGCGGTGCCGCGTCTAAATGGGTCCGGGCGGTGCCGCGCCTAAATGGGTCCGGGCTGTGCCGCGCCTAAATGGGTCCGGGCGGTGCCGCTCCAAAATGGGTCCGGGCGGTGCCGCGCCTAAATGGGTCCGGGCGGTGCCACTCCTAAATGGGTCCGGGCGGTGCCGCTCCAAAATGTGTCCGGGCGGTGCCGCGCCTAAAGGGTCCGGGCGGTGCCGCGCCTAAATGGGTCCGGGCGGTGCCGCTCCAAACTGGGTCCGGGCGGTGCCGCGCCAAAATGGGTCCGGGCGGTGCCGCTCCAAAATGGGTCCGGGCGGTGCCGCGCCTAAATGGGTCCGGGCGGTGCCGCACCTAAATGGGTCCGGGCGGTGCCGCGCCAAAACGGTTCCGGGCGGTGCCGCGTCTAAATGGGTCCGGGCGGTGCCGCGCCTAAATGGGTCCGGGCGGTGCCGCGCCTAAATGGGTCCGGGTGGTGCCGCGCCTAAATCGGTCTGGGCGGTGCCGCGCCTAAATGGGTCCGGGCGGTGCCGCTCCAAAATGGGTCCGGGCGGTGCCGCGCCTAAATGGGTCCGGGCGGTGCCGCGCCTAAATGGGTCCAGGCGGTGCCGCGCCAAAATGGTTCCGGGCGGTGCCGCGCCTAAATGGGTCCGGGCGGTGCCGCGCCTAAATGGGTCCGGGCGGTGCCGCTCCAAACTGGGTCCGGGCGGTGCCGCGCCTAAATGGGTCCGGGCGGTGCCGCGCCTAAATGGGTCCGGGCGGTGCCGCTCCAAAATGTGTCCGGGCGGTGCCGCGCCTAAAGTGTCCGGGCGGTGCCGCGCCTAAATGGGTCCGGGCGGTGCCGCACCTAAATGGGTCCGGGCGGTGCCGCTCCAAACTGGGTCCGGGCGGTGCCGCTCCAAAATGGGTCCGGGCGGTGCCGCGCCTAAATGGGTCCGGGCGGTGCCGCGCCAAAATGGTTCCGGGCGGTGCCGCGCCTAAATGGGTCCGGGCGGTGCCGCGCCTAAATCGGTCTGGGCGGTGCCGCGCCTAAATGGGTCCGGGCGGTGCCGCTCCAAAATGGGTCCGGGCGGTGCCGCGCCTAAATGGGTCCGGGCGGTGCCGCGCCTAAATGGGTCCGGGCGGTGCCGCTCCAAACTGGGTCCGGGCGGTGCCGCGCCTAAATGGGTCCGGTTCCGGGCGGTGCCGCGCCTAAATGGGTCCGGGCGGTGCCGCTCCAAACTGGGTCCGGGCGGTGCCGCGCCTAAATGGGTCCGGGCGGTGCCGCGCCTAAATGGGTCCGGGCGGTGCCGCTCCAAAATGGGTCCGGGCGGTGCCGCGCCTAAATGGGTCCGGGCGGTGCCGCGCCTAAATGGGTCCGGGCGGTGCCGCTCCAAAATGGGTCCGGGCGGTGCCGCGCCTAAATGGGTCCGGGCGGTGCCGCGCCAAAATGGGTCCGGGCGGTGCCGCTCCTAAATGGGTCCGGGCGGTGCCGCGCCTAAATGGGTCCGGGCGGTGCCCGCGCCTAAATGGGTCCGGGCGGTGCCGCTCCAAAATGGGTCCGGGCGGTGCCGCGCCTAAATGGGTCCGGGCGGTGCCGCGCCTAAATGGGTCCGGGCGGTGCCGCGCCAAAATGGTTCCGGGCGGTGCCGCGCCTAAATGGGTCCGGGCGGTGCCGCGCCTAAATGGGTCCGGGCGGTGCCGCTCCAAACTGGGTCCGGCGGTGCCGCGTCTAAATGGGTCCGGGCGGTGCCGCTCCAAAATGGGTCCGGGCGGTGCCGCGCCTAAATGGGTCCGGGCGGTGCCGCGCCAAAATGGGTCCGGGCGGTGCCGCGTCTAAATGGGTCCAGGCGGTGCCGCGCCTAAATGGGTCCCGGGCGGTGCCGCGCCAAAATGGTTCCGGGCGCTGCCGCGCCGAAATGAGTCCGGGCGGTGCCGCTCCAAAATGGGTCCGGGCGGTGCCGCGCCAAAATGGGCCGGGCGGTGCCGCGCCTAAATGGGTCCAGCGGTGCCGCTCCAAAATGGGTCCGGGCGGTGCCGCGCCTAAATGGGTCCGGGCGGTGCCGCGTCTAAATGGGTCCGGGCGGTGCCGCGCCAAAATGGGTCCGGGCGGTGCCGCGCCTAAATGGGTCCGGGCGGTGCCGCTCCAAACTGGGTCCGGGCGGTGCAGCGCCTAAATGGGTCCGGGCGGTGCCGCTCCAAAATGGGTCCGGGCGGTGCCGCGCCAAAATGGGTCCGGGCGGTGCCACGCCTAAATGGGTCCGGGTGGTGCCGCGCCTAAATGGGTCCGGGCGGTGCCGCGCCTAAATGGGTCCGGGCGGTGCAGCGCCTAAATGGGTCCGGGCGGTGCCGCGCCTAAATGGGTCCGGGCGGTGCCGCTCCAAAATAATTCCGGGCGGTGCCGCTCCAAAATGGGTCCGGGCGGTGCCGCGCCAAAATGGGTCCGGGCGTGCCGCGCCTAAATGGGTCCGGGCGGTGCCGCGCCAAAATGGTCCGGGCGGTGCCGCGTTTAAATGGGTCCGGGCGGTGCCGCGCCTAAATGGGTCCGGGCGGTGCGGCGCCAAATGGTTCCGGGCGGTGCCGCGTCTAAATGGGTCCGGGCGGTGCCCGCTCCAAAATGGGTCCGGGCGGTGCCGCGCCAAAATGGTTCCGGGCGGTGCCGCGTCTAAATGGGTCCGGGCGGTGCCGCTCCAAAATGGGTCCGGGCGTTGCCGCGCCAAAATGGGTCCGGGCGGGTGCGCGCCTAAATGGGTCCGGGCGGTGCCGCGCCTAAATGGGTCCGGGCGGTGAAGCGCCTAAATGGGTCCGGGCGGTGCCGCTCAAAACTGGGTCAGGGCGGTGCCGCTCCTAAATGGGTCCGGGCGGTGCCGCGCCTAAATGGGTCCGGGCGGTGCCGCTCCAAAATGGGTCCGGGCGGTGCCGCGCCTAAATGGGTCCGGGCGGTGCCGCGCCTAAATGGGTCAGGGCGGTGCCGCGCCTAAATGGGTCCGGGCGGTGCCGCTCCAAAATGGGTCCGGTCGGTGCCGCGCCTAAATGGGTCCGGGCGGTGCCGCTCCAAAATGGGTCCGGTCGGTGCCGCGCCTAAATGGGTCCGGGCGGTTGCCGCGCCTAAATGGGTCCGGGCGGTGCCGCTCCAAAATGGGTCCGGGCGGTGCCGCGCCTAAATGGGTCCGGGCGGTGCCGCTCCTAAATGGGTCCGGGCGGTGCAGCGCCTAAATGGGTCCGGGCGGTGCCGCGCCTAAATGGGTCCGGGCGGTGCCGCTCTAAACTGGGTCCGGGCGGTGCCGCGCCTAAATGGGTCCGGGCGGTGCCGCGCCTAAATGGGTCCGGGCGGTGCCGCTCCAAAATGGGTCCGGGCGGTGCCGCGCCTAAATGGGTCCGGGCGGTGCCGCGCCAAAATGGGTCCGGGCGGTGCCTCGTCTAAATGGTTCCGGGCGTGCCGCGCCTAAATGGGTCCGGGCGGTGCCGCGCCTAAATGGGTCCGGGCGGTGCCGCTCCAAAATGGGTCTGGGCGGTGCCGCTCCAAAATGGGTCCGGGCAGTGCCGCGCCTAAATGGGTCCGGGCGGTGCCGCGCCAAAATGGGTCCGGGCGGTGCCGCGCCTAAATGGGTCCGGGCGGTGCCGCTCCAAAATGGGTCCGGGCGGTGCCGCGCCTAAATGGGTCCGGGCGGTGCCGCTCCTAAATGGGTCCGGGCGGTGCCGCTCCAAAATGGGTCGGGCGGTGCCGCGCCTAAATGGGTCCGGGCGGTGCCGCTCCAAAATGGGTCGGGCGGTGCCGCGCCAAATTGGGTCCGGGCGGTGCCGCGCCTAAATGGGTCCGGGCGGTGCCGCGCCTAAATGGGTCTGGGCGGTGCCGCGCCTAATCGGTCCGGGCGGTGCCGCGCCTAAATGGGTCCGGGCGGTGCCGCGCCAAAATGGTTCCGGGCGGTGCCGCGCCTAAATGGGTCCGGGCGGTGCCGCGCCTAAATGGGTCCGGGCGGTGCCGCTCCAAAATGGGTACGGGCGGTGCCGCGCCTAAATGGGTCCGGGCGGTGCCGCGTCTAAATGGGTCCGGGCGGTGCCGCTCCAAAATGGGTCCGGGCGTTGCCGCGCCAAAATGGGTCCGGGCGGTGCCGCGCCTAAATGGGTCCGGGCGGTGCCGCGCCCTAAATGGGTCCGGGCGGTGAAGCGCCTAAATGGGTCCGGGCGGTGCCGCTCAAAACTGGGTCAGGGCGGTGCCGCTCCTAAATGGGTCCGGGCGGTGCCGCGCCTAAATGGGTCCGGGCGGTGCCGCTCCAAAATGGGTCCGGGCGGTGCCGCGCCTAAATGGGTCCGGGCGGTGCCGCGCCTAAATGGGTCAGGGCGGTGCCGCGCCTAAATGGGTCCGGGCGGTGCCGCTCCAAAATGGGTCCGGTCGGTGCCGCGCCTAAATGGGTCCGGGCGGTGCCGCTCCAAAATGGGTCCGGTCGGTGCCGCGCCTAAATGGGTCCGGGCGGTGCCGCGCCTAAATGGGTCCGGGCGGTGCCGCTCCAAAATGGGTCCGGGCGGTGCCGCGCCTAAATGGGTCCGGGCGGTGCCGCGCCTAAATGGGTCAGGGCGGTGCCGCGCCTAAATGGGTCCGGGCGGTGCCGCTCCAAAATGGGTCCGGGCGGTGCCGCGCCTAAATGGGTCCGGGCGGTGCCGCTCCAAAATGGGTCTGGGCGGTGCCGCTCCAAAATGGGTCGGGCAGTGCCGCGCCTAAATGGGTCCGGTCGGTGCCCGCGCCAAAATGGGTCCGGCGGTGCCGCGCCTAAATGGGTCCGGGCGGTGCCGCTCCAAAATGGGTCCGGGCGGTGCCGCGCCTAAATGGGTCCGGGCGGTGCCGCTCCTAAATGGGTCCGGGCGGTGCCGCTCCAAAATGGGTCCGGGCGGTGCCGCGCCTAAATGGGTCCGGGCGGTGCCGCTCCAAAATGGGTCCGGGCGGTGCCGCGCCAAATTGGGTCCGGGCGGTGCCGCGCCTAAATGGGTCCGGGCGGTGCCGCGCCTAAATGGGTCTGGGCGGTGCCGCGCCTAAATCGGTCCGGGCGGTGCCGCGCCTAAATGGGTCCGGGCGGTGCCGCGCCAAAATGGTTCCGGGCGGTGCCGCGCCTAAATGGGTCCGGGCGGTGCCGCGCCTTAATGGGTCCGGGCGGTGCCGCTCCAAAATGGGTCCGGGCGGTGCCGCGCCTAAATGGGTCCGGGCGGTGCCGCGCCTAAATGGGTCCGGGCGGTGCCGCGCCTAAATGGGTCCGGGCGGTGCCGCGCCAAATGGGTCCGGGCGGTGCCGCGCCTAAATGGGTCCGGGCGGTGCCGCGACAAAATGGTTCCGGGCGGTGCAGCGTCTATATGGGTCCGGGCGGTGCCGCGCCTAAATGGGTTCCGGGCAGTGCCGCTCCAAATGGGTCCGGGCGGTGCCGGCGCCTAAATGGGTCCGGGCGGTGCCGCGCCTAAATGGGTCCGGGCGGTGCCGCTCCAAACTGGGTCCGGGGCGGTGCCGCGCCAAAATGGTTCCGGCGGTGCCGCTCCAAAATGGGTCCGGGCGGTGCCGCGCCTAAATGGGTCCGGGCGGTGCCGCGCCTAAATGGGTCCGGGCGGTGCCGCGCCAAAATGGTTCCGGGCGGTGCCGCGTCTAAATGGGTCCGGGCGGTGCCGCGCCTAAATGGGTCCGGGCGGTGCCGCGCCTAAATCGGTCTGGGCGGTGCCGCGCCTAAATGGGTCCGGGCGGTGCCGCGCCCTAAATGGGTCCGGGCGGTGCCGCTCCAAAATGGGTCCGGGCGGTGCCGCGCCTAATGGGTCCGGGCGGTGCCGCGCCAAAATGGTTCGGGCGGTGCCGCGCCTAAATGGGTCCGGGCGGTGCCGCGCCTAAATGGGTCCGGGCGGTGCCGCTCCAAACTGGGTCCGGGCGGTGCCGCGCCTAAATGGGTCCGGGCGGTGCCGCGCCTAAATGGGTCCGGGCGGTGCCGCTCCAAAATGGGTCCGGGCGGTGCCGCGCCTAAATGGGTCCGGGCGGTGCAGCTCCAAAATGTGTCCGGGCGGTGCCGCGCCTAAAGGGTCCGGGCGGTGCCGCGCCTAAATGGGTCCGGGCGGTGCCGCGCCTAAATGGGTCCGGGCGGTGCCGCTCCAAACTGGGTCCGGGCGGTGCCGCGCCTAAATGGTCCGGCGTGCCGCGCCTAAATGGGTCCGGGCGGTGCCGCGCCTAAATGGGTCCGGGCGATGCCGCGCCAAAATGGTTCCGGGCGGTGCCGCTCCTAAATGGGTCTGGGCGGTGCCGCGCCTAAATGGGTCCGGGCGGTGCCGCTCCAAACTGGGTCCGGGCGGTGCCCGCGCCTAAATGGGTCCGGGCGGTGCCGCGCCTAAATGGGTCCGGGCGGTGCCGCTCCAAAATGGGTCCGGGCGGTGCCGCGCCTAAATGGTCCGGGCGGTGCCGCGCCAAAATGGGTCCGGGCGGTGCCTCGTCTAAATGGTTCCGGGCGGTGCCGCGCCTAAATGGTCCGGGCGGTGCCGCGCCAAAATGGGTCCGGGCGGTGCCGCGCCTAAATGGGTCCGGGCGGTGCCGCTCCAAAATGGGTCCGGGCGGTGCCGCGTCTAAATGGGTCCGGGCGGTGCCGCGCCTAAATGGGTCCGGGCGGTGCCGCTCCTAAATGGGTCCGGGCGGTGCCGCTCCAAAATGGGTCCGGGCGGTGCCGCGCCTAAATGGGTCCGGGCGGTGCCGCTCCAAAATGGGTCCGGGCGGTGCCGCGCCAAATTGGGTCCGGGCGGTGCCGCGCCTAAATGGGTCCGGGCGGTGCCGCGCCTAAATGGGTCTGGGCGGTGCCGCGCCTAAATCGGTCTGGGCGGTGCCGCGCCTAAATGGTCCGGGCGGTGCCGCGCCTAAATGGTTCCGGGCGGTGCCGCGTCTAAATGGGTCCGGGCGGTGCCGCGCCTAAATGGGTCCGGGCGGTGCCGCTCCAAAATGGGTCCGGGCGGTGCCGCGCCTAAATGGGTCTGGGCGGTGCCGCGCCAAAATGGGTCCGGGCGGTGCCGCGCCTAAATGGGTCCGGGCGGTGCCGCGCCTAAATGGGTCCGGGCGGTGCCGTGCCAAAATGGTTCCGGGCGGTGCAGCGTCTATATGGGTCCGGGCGGTGCCGCGCCTAAATGGGTCCGGGCTGTGCCGCGCCTAAATGGGTCCGGGCAGTGCCGCTCCAAAATGGGTCCGGGCGGTGCCGCGCCTAAATGGGTCCGGGCGGTGCCGCGCCTAAATGGGTCCGGGCGGTGCCGCTCCAAAATGTGTCCGGGCGGTGCCGCGCCTAAAGTGTCCGGGGCGGTGCCGCGCCTAAATGGGTCCGGGCGGTGCCGCGCCTAAATGGGTCCGGGCGGTGCCGCTCCAAACTGGGTCCGGGCGGTGCCGCGCCAAAATGGTTCCGGGCGGTGCCGCTCCAAAATGGGTCCGGGCGGTGCCGCGCCTAAATGGGTCCGGGCGGTGCCGCGCCAAAATGGTTCCGGGCGGTGCCGCGCCTAAATGGGTCCGGGCGGTGCCGCGCCTAAATCGGTCTGGGCGGTGCCGCGCCTAAATGGGTCCGGGCGGTGCCGCTCCAAAATGGGTCCGGGCGGTTGCCGCGCCTAAATGGGTCCGGGCGGTGCCGCGCCAAAAAGGTTCCGGGCGGTTGCCGCGCCTAAATGGGTCCGGGCGGTGCCGCGCCTAAATGGGTCCGGGCGGTGCCGCTCCAAACTGGGTCCGGGCGGTGCTGCGCCTAAATGGGTCGGGCGGTGCCGCGCCTAAATGGGTCCGGCGGTGCCGCTCCAAAATGGGTCCGGGCGGTGCCGCGCCTAAATGGGTCCGGGCGGTGCCGCGCCTAAATGGGTCCGGGCGGTGCCGCTCCAAAATGTGTCCGGGCGGTGCCGCGCCTAAAGGGTCCGGGCGGTGCCGCGCCTAAATGGGTCCGGGCGGTGCCGCGCCTAAATGGGTCCGGGCGGTGCCGCTCCAAACTGGGTCCGGGCGGTGCCGCGCCTAAATGGGTCCGGGCGGTGCCGCGTCTAAATGGGTCCGGGCGGTGCCGCGCCTAAATGGGTCCGGGCGGTGCCGCGCCTAAATCGGTCTGGGCGGTTCCGCGCCTAAATGGGTCCGGGCGGTGCCGCGCCTAAATGGGTCCGGGCGGTGCCGCTCCAAAATGGTTCCGGGCGGTGCCGCGCCTAAATGGGTCCGGGCGGTGCCGCGCCTAAATGGGTCCGGGAGGTGCCGCGCCAAAATGGTTCCGGGCGGTGCCAGCGCCTAAATGGGTCCGGGCGGTGCCGCGCCTAAATGGGTCCGGGCGGTGCCGCTCCAAACTGGGTCCGGGCGGTGCCGCGCCTAAATGGGTCCGGGCGGTGCCGCGCCTAAATGGGTCCGGGCGGTGCCGCTCCAAACTGGGTCCGGGCGGTGCCGCGCCTAAATGGGTCCGGGCGGTGCTGCGCCTAAATGGGTCCGGGCGGTGCCGCTCCAAAATGGGTCCGGGCGGTGCCGCGCCTAAATGGGTCCGGGCGGTGCCGCGCCTAAATGGGTCCGGGCGGTGCCGCTCCAAACTGGGTCCGGGCGGTGCCGCGCCAAAATGGTTCCGGGCGGTGCCGCTCCAAAATGGGTCCGGGCGGTGCCGCGCCTAAATGGGTCCGGGCGGTGCCGCGCCAAAATGGGTCCGGGCGGTGCCGCGCCAAAATGGTTCCGGGCGGTGCCGCGCCTAAATGGGTCCGGGCGGTGCCGCGCCTAAATGGGTCCGGGCGGTGCCGCGCCTAAATCGGTCTGGGCGGTGCCGCGCCTAAATGGGTCCGGGCGGTGCCGCGCCTAAATGGGTCCGGGCGGTGCCGCTCCAAAATGGGTCCGGGCGTGCCGCGCCTAAATGGGTCCGGGCGCTGCCGCGCCAAAATGGTTCCGGGCGGTGCCGCGCCTAAATGGGTCCGGGCGGTGCCAGCGCCTAAATGGGTCCGGGCGGTGCCGCTCCAAACTGGGTCCGGGCGGTGCCGCGCCTAAATGGGTCCGGGCGGTGCCGCTCCAAAATGGGTCCGGGCGGTGCCGCGCCTAAATGGGTCCGGGCGGTGCCGCGCCTAAATGGGTCCGGGCGGTGCCGCTCCAAAATGTGTCCGGGCGGTGCCGCGCCTAAAGGGTCCGGGCGGTGCCGCGCCTAAATGGGTCCGGGCGGTGCCGCGCCTAAATGGGTCGGGCGGTGCCGCTCCAAACTGGGTCCGGGCGGTGCCGCGCCAAAATGGTTCCGGGCGGTGCCGGCTCCAAACTGGGTCCGGGCGTGCCGCGCCAAAATGGTTCCGGGCGGTGCCGCTCCAAAATGGGTCCGGGCGGTGCCGCGCCTAAATGGGTCCGGGCGGTGCCGCGCCAAAATGGGTCCGGGCGGTGCCGCGCCAAAATGGTTCCGGGCGGTGCCGCGCCTAAATGGGTCCGGGCGGTGCCGCGCCTAAATGGGTCCGGGCGGTGCCGCGCCTAAATCGGTCTGGGCGGTGCCGCGCCTAAATGGGTCCGGGCGGTGCCGCGCCTAAATGGGTCCGGGCGGTGCCGCTCCAAAATGGGTCCGGGCGGTGCCGCGCCTAAATGGGTCCGGGCGCTGCCGCGCCAAAATGGTTCCTGGCGGTGCCGCGCCTAAATGGGTCCGGGCGGTGCCGCGCCTAAATGGGTCCGGGCGGTGCCGCTCCAAACTGGGTCCGGGCGGTGCCGCGCCTAAATGGGTCCGGGCGGTGCCGCTCCAAAATGGGTCCGGGCGGTGCCGCGCCTAAATGGGTCCGGGCGGTGCCGCGCCTAAATGGGTCCGGGCGGTGCCGCTCCAAAATGTGTCCGGGCGGTGCCGCGCCTAAAGGGTCCGGGCGGTGCCGCGCCTAAATGGGTCCGGGCGGTGCCGCGCCTAAATGGGTCCGGGCGGTGCCGCGCCTAAATGGGTCCGGGCGGTGCCGCTCCAAACTGGGTCCGGGCGGTGCCGCGCCAAATGGTTCCGGGCGGTGCCGCTCCAAAATGGGTCCGGGCGGTGCCGCGCCTAAATGGGTCCGGGCGGTGCCGCGCCAAAATGGGTCCGGGCGGTGCCGCGCCAAAATGGTTCCGGCGGTGCCGCGCCTAAATGGGTCCGGGCGGTGCCGCGCCTAAATGGGTCCGGGCGGTGCCGCGCCTAAATCGGTCTGGGCGGTGCCGCGCCTAAATGGGTCCGGGCGGTGCCGCGCCTAAATGGGTCCGGGCGGTGCCGCTCCAAAATGGGTCCGGGCGGTGCCGCGCCTAAATGGGTCCGGGCGCTGCCGCGCCAAAATGGTTCCGGGCGGTGCCGCGCCTAAATGGGTCCGGGCGGTGCCGCGCCAAAATGGGTCCGGGCGGTGCCGCTCCAAACTGGGTCCGGGCGGTGCCCGCGCCTAAATGGGTCCGGGCGGTGCCGCTCCAAAATGGGTCCGGGCGGTGCCGCGCCTAAATGGGTCCGGGCGGTGCCGCGCCTAAATGGGTCCGGGCGGTGCCGCTCCAAAATGTCTCCGGGCGGTGCCGCGCCTAAAGGGTCCGGGCGGTGCCGCGCCTAAATGGGTCCGGGCGGTGCCGCGCCTAAATGGGTCCGGGCGGTGCCGCTCCAAAACTGGGTCCGGGCGGTGCCTGCGCCAAAATGGTTCCGGGCGGTGCCGCTCCAAACTGGGTCCGGGCGGTGCCGCGCCAAAATGGTTCCGGGCGGTGCCGCTCCAAAATGGGTCCGGGCGGTGCCGCGCCTAAATGGGTCCGGGCGGTGCCGCGCCAAAATGGGTCCGGGCGGTGCCGCGCCAAAATGGTTCCGGGCGGTGCCGCGCCTAAATGGGTCCGGGCGGTGCCGCGCCTAAATGGGTCCGGGCGGTGCCGCGCCTAAATCGGTCTGGGCGGTGCCGCGCCTAAATGGGTCCGGGCGGTGCCGCGCCTAAATGGGTCCGGGCGGTGCCGCTCCAAAATGGGTCCGGGCGGTGCCGCGCCTAAATGGGTCCGGGCGCTGCCGCGCCAAAATGGTTCCGGGCGGTGCCGCGCCTAAATGGGTCCGGGCGGTGCCGCGCCTAAATGGGTCCGGGCGGTGCCGCTCCAAACTGGGTCCGGGCGGTGCCGCGCCTAAATGGGTCCGGGCGGTGCCGCTCCAAAATGGGTCCGGGCGGTGCCGCGCCTAAATGGGTCCGGGCGGTGCCGCGCCTAAATGGGTCCGGGCGGTGCCGCTCCAAAATGTGTCCGGGCGGTGCCGCGCCTAAAGGGTCCGGGCGGTGCCGCGCCTAAATGGGTCCGGGCGGTGCCGCGCCTAAATGGGTCCGGGCGGTGCCGCTCCAAACTGGGTCCGGGCGGTGCCGCGCCAAAATGGTTCCGGGCGGTGCCGCTCCAAAATGGGTCCGGGCGGTGCCGCGCCTAAATGGGTCCGGGCGGTGCCGCGTCTAAATGGGTCCGGGCGGTGCCGCGCCTAAATGGGTCTGGGCGGTGCCGCGCCTAAATGGGTCCGGGCGGTGCCGCGCCTAAATCGGTCTGGGCGGTGCCGCGCCTAAATGGGTCCGGGCGGTGCCGCGCCTAAATGGGTCCAGGCGGTGCCGCTCCAAAATGGTTCCGGGCGGTGCCGCGCCTAAATGGGTCCGGGCGGTGCCGCGCCTAAATGGGTCCGGGCGGTGCCGCGCCAAAATGGTTCCGGGCGGTGCCGCGCCTAAATGGGTCCGGGCGGTGCCGCGCCTAAATGGGTCCGGGCGGTGCCGCTCCAAACTGGGTCCGGGCGGTGCCGCGCCTAAATGGGTCCGGGCGGTGCCGCGCCTAAATGGGTCCGGGCGGTGCCGCTCCAAACTGGGTCCGGGCGGTGCCGCGCCTAAATGGGTCCGGGCGGTGCTGCGCCTAAATGGGTCCGGGCGGTGCCGCTCCAAAATGGGTCCGGGCGGTGCCGCGCCTAAATGGGTCCGGGCGGTGCCGCGCCTAAATGGGTCCGGGCGGTGCCGCTCCAAACTGGGTCCGGGCGGTGCCGCGCCAAAATGGTTCCGGGCGGTGCCGCTCCAAAATGGGTCCGGGCGGTGCCGCGCCTAAATGGGTCCGGGCGGTGCCGCGCCAAAATGGGTCCGGGCGGTGCCGCGCCAAAATGGTTCCGGGCGGTGCCGCGCCTAAATGGGTCCGGGCGGTGCCGCGCCTAAATGGGTCCGGGCGGTGCCGCGCCTAAATCGGTCTGGGCGGTGCCGCGCCTAAATGGGTCCGGGCGGTGCCGCGCCTAAATGGGTCCGGGCGGTGCCGCTCCAAAATGGGTCCGGGCGGTGCCGCGCCTAAATGGGTCCGGGCGCTGCCGCGCCAAAATGGTTCCGGGCGGTGCCGCGCCTAAATGGGTCCGGGCGGTGCCGCGCCTAAATGGGTCCGGGCGGTGCCGCTCCAAACTGGGTCCGGGCGGTGCCGCGCCTAAATGGGTCCGGGCGGTGCCGCTCCAAAATGGGTCCGGGCGGTGCCGCGCCTAAATGGGTCCGGGCGGTGCCGCGCCTAAATGGGTCCGGGCGGTGCCGCTCCAAAATGTGTCCGGGCGGTGCCGCGCCTAAAGGGTCCGGGCGGTGCCGCGCCTAAATGGGTCCGGGCGGTGCCGCGCCTAAATGGGTCCGGGCGGTGCCGCTCCAAACTGGGTCCGGGCGGTGCCGCGCCAAAATGGTTCCGGGCGGTGCCGCTCCAAACTGGGTCCGGGCGGTGCCGCGCCAAAATGGTTCCGGGCGGTGCCGCTCCAAAATGGGTCCGGGCGGTGCCGCGCCTAAATGGGTCCGGGCGGTGCCGCGCCAAAATGGGTCCGGGCGGTGCCGCGCCAAAATGGTTCCGGGCGGTGCCGCGCCTAAATGGGTCCGGGCGGTGCCGCGCCTAAATGGGTCCGGGCGGTGCCGCGCCTAAATCGGTCTGGGCGGTGCCGCGCCTAAATGGGTCCGGGCGGTGCCGCGCCTAAATGGGTCCGGGCGGTGCCGCTCCAAAATGGGTCCGGGCGGTGCCGCGCCTAAATGGGTCCGGGCGCTGCCGCGCCAAAATGGTTCCGGGCGGTGCCGCGCCTAAATGGGTCCGGGCGGTGCCGCGCCTAAATGGGTCCGGGCGGTGCCGCTCCAAACTGGGTCCGGGCGGTGCCGCGCCTAAATGGGTCCGGGCGGTGCCGCTCCAAAATGGGTCCGGGCGGTGCCGCGCCTAAATGGGTCCGGGCGGTGCCGCGCCTAAATGGGTCCGGGCGGTGCCGCTCCAAAATGTGTCCGGGCGGTGCCGCGCCTAAAGGGTCCGGGCGGTGCCGCGCCTAAATGGGTCCGGGCGGTGCCGCGCCTAAATGGGTCCGGGCGGTGCCGCTCCAAACTGGGTCCGGGCGGTGCCGCGCCAAAATGGTTCCGGGCGGTGCCGCTCCAAAATGGGTCCGGGCGGTGCCGCGCCTAAATGGGTCCGGGCGGTGCCGCGTCTAAATGGGTCCGGGCGGTGCCGCGCCTAAATGGGTCTGGGCGGTGCCGCGCCTAAATGGGTCCGGGCGGTGCCGCGCCTAAATCGGTCTGGGCGGTGCCGCGCCTAAATGGGTCCGGGCGGTGCCGCGCCTAAATGGGTCCAGGCGGTGCCGCTCCAAAATGGTTCCGGGCGGTGCCGCGCCTAAATGGGTCCGGGCGGTGCCGCGCCTAAATGGGTCCGGGCGGTGCCGCGCCAAAATGGTTCCGGGCGGTGCCGCGCCTAAATGGGTCCGGGCGGTGCCGCGCCTAAATGGGTCCGGGCGGTGCCGCTCCAAACTGGGTCCGGGCGGTGCCGCGCCTAAATGGGTCCGGGCGGTGCCGCGCCTAAATGGGTCCGGGCGGTGCCGCTCCAAACTGGGTCCGGGCGGTGCCGCGCCTAAATGGGTCCGGGCGGTGCCGCTCCAAAATGGGTCCGGGCGGTGCCGCGCCTAAATGGGTCCGGGCGGTGCCGCGCCTAAATGGGTCCGGGCGGTGCCGCTCCTAAATGGGTCCGGGCGGTGCCGCGCCTAAATGGGTCCGGGCGGTGCCGCGCCTAAATGGGTCCGGGCGGTGCCGCTCCAAAATGGGTCCGGGCGGTGCCGCGCCTAAATGGGTCCGGGCGGTGCCGCGCCTAAATGGGTCCGGGCGGTGCCGCACCAAAATGGTTCCGGGCGGTGCCGCGCCTAAATGGGTCCGGGCGGTGCCGCGCCTAAATGGGTCCGGGCGGTGCCGCTCCAAACTGGGTCCGGGCGGTGCCGCGCCTAAATGGGTCCGGGCGGTGCCGCTCCAAACTGGGTCCGGGCGGTGCCGCGCCTAAATGGGTCCGGGCGGTGCCGCGCCAAAATGGGTCCGGGCGGTGCCGCGTCTAAATGGGTCCGGGCGGTGCCGCTCCAAAATGGGTCCGGGCGGTGCCGCGCCTAAATGGGTCCGGGCGGTGCCGCGCCTAAATGGGTCCGGGCGGTGCCGCGCCAAAATGGTTCCGGGCGGTGCCGCGTCTAAATGGGTCCGGGCGGTGCCGCTCCAAAATGGGTCCGGGCGGTGCCGCTCCAAAATGGGTCCGGGCGGTGCCGCGCCTAAATGGGTCCGGGCGGTGCCGCTCCAAAATGGGTCCGGGCGGTGCCGCGCCTAAATGGGTCCGGGCGGTGCCGCGTCTAAATGGGTCCGGGCGGTGCCGCGCCAAAATGGGTCCGGGCGGTGCCGCTCCAAACTGGGTCCGGGCGGTGCCGCGTCTAAATGGGTCCGGGCGGTGCCGCGCCTAAATGGGTCCGGGCGGTGCCGCGCCAAAATGGGTCCGGGCGGTGCCGCGTCTAAATGGGTCCGGGCGGTGCCGCTCCAAAATGGGTCCGGGCGGTGCCGCGCCTAAATGGGTCCGGGCGGTGCCGCGCCAAAATGGGTCCGGGCGGTGCCGCGCCTAAATGGGTCCGGGCGGTGCCGCGCCTAAATGGGTCCGGGCGGTGCCGCTCCTAAATGGGTCCGGGCGGTGCCGCGCCTAAATGGGTCCGGGCGGTGCCGCTCCAAAATAATTCCGGGCGGTGCCGCTCCAAAATGGGTCCGGGCGGTGCCGCGCCTAAATGGGTCCGGGCGGTGCCGCTCCAAACTGGGTCCGGGCGGTGCTACGCCAAAATGGGTCCGGGAGGTGCCGCGTCTAAATGGGTCCGGGCGGTGCCGCGCCTAAATGGGTCCGGGCGGTGCCGCTCCAAACTGGGTCCGGGCGGTGCCGCGCCTAAATGGGTCCGGGCGGTGCCGCGCCTAAATGGGTCCGGGCGGTGCCGCTCCAAAATGGGTCCGGGCGGTGCCGCGCCTAAATGGGTCCGGGCGGTGCCGCTCGAAAATGGGTCCGGGCGGTGCCGCGCCTAAATGGGTCCGGGCGGTGCTGTGCCTAAATGGGTCCGGGCGGTGCCGCGCCTAAATGGGTCCGGGCGGTGCCGCTCCTAAATGGGTCCGGGCGGTGCCGCGCCTAAATTGGTCCGGGCGGTGCCGCGCCTAAACGGGTCCGGGCGGTGCCGCTCCAAACTGGGTCCGGGCGGTGCCGCGCCTAAATGGGTCCGGGCGGTGCCGCGCCTAAATGGGTCCGGGCGGTGCCGCTCCAAAATGGGTCCGGGCGGTGCCGCGCCTAAATGGGTCCGGGCGGTGCCGCTCCAAAATGGGTCCGGGCGGTGCCGCGCCTAAATGGGTCCGGGCGGTGCCGCGCCAAAATGGGTCCGGGCGGTGCCGCGCCTAAATGGGTCCGGGCGGTGCCGCTCCAAAATGGTTCCGGGCGGTGCCGCGCCTAAATGGGTCCGGGCGGTGCCGCGCCTAAATGGGTCCGGGCGGTGCCGCTCCAAACTGGGTCCGGGCGGTGCCGCGCCGAAATGGGTCCGGGCGGTGCCGCTCCAAAATGGGTCCGGGCGGTGCCGCGCCTAAATGGGTCCGGACGGTGCCGCGCCTAAATGTGTCCGGGCGGTGCCGCTCCAAAATGGGTCCGGGCGGTGCCGCGCCTAAATGGGTCCGGGCGGTGCCGCGCCTAAATGGGTCCGGGCGGTGCCGCGCCAAAATGGTTCCGGGCGGTGCCGCGCCTAAATGGGTCCGGACGGTGCCGCGCCTAAATGTGTCCGGGCGGTGCCGCTCCAAAATGGGTCCGGGCGGTGCCGCGCCTAAATGGGTCCGGGCGGTGCCGCGCCTAAATGGGTCCGGGCGGTGCCGCGCCAAAATGGTTCCGGGCGGTGCCGCGCCTAAATGGGTCCGGGCGGTGCCGCTCCAAACTGGGTCCGGGCGGTGCCGCTCCAAAATGGGTCCGGGCGGTACCGCGCCTAAATGGGTCCGGGCGGTGCCGCGCCTAAATGGGTCCGGGCGGTGCCGCTCCAAAATGGGTCCGGGCGGTGCCGCTCCAAAATGGTTCCGGGCGGTGCCGCGTCTAAATGGGTCCGGGCGGTGCCGCTCCAAAATGGGTCCGGGCGGTGCCGCTCCAAAATGGGTCCGGGCGGTGCCGCGCCTAAATGGGTCCGGGCGGTGCCGCTCCAAAATGGGTCCGGGCGGTGCCGCGCCTAAATGGGTCCGGGCGGTGCCGCGTCTAAATGGGTCCGGGCGGTGCCGCGCCAAAATGGGTCCGGGCGGTGCCGCTCCAAACTGGGTCCGGGCGGTGCCGCGTCTAAATGGGTCCGGGCGGTGCCGCGCCTAAATGGGTCCGGGCGGTGCCGCGCCAAAATGGGTCCGGGCGGTGCCGCGTCTAAATGGGTCCGGGCGGTGCCGCTCCAAAATGGGTCCGGGCGGTGCCGCGCCTAAATGGGTCCGGGCGGTGCCGCGCCAAAATGGGTCCGGGCGGTGCCGCGCCTAAATGGGTCCGGGCGGTGCCGCGCCTAAATGGGTCCGGGCGGTGCCGCTCCTAAATGGGTCCGGGCGGTGCCGCGCCTAAATGGGTCCGGGCGGTGCCGCTCCAAAATAATTCCGGGCGGTGCCGCTCCAAAATGGGTCCGGGCGGTGCCGCGCCTAAATGGGTCCGGGCGGTGCCGCTCCAAACTGGGTCCGGGCGGTGCTACGCCAAAATGGGTCCGGGAGGTGCCGCGTCTAAATGGGTCCGGGCGGTGCCGCGCCTAAATGGGTCCGGGCGGTGCCGCTCCAAACTGGGTCCGGGCGGTGCCGCGCCTAAATGGGTCCGGGCGGTGCCGCGCCTAAATGGGTCCGGGCGGTGCCGCTCCAAAATGGGTCCGGGCGGTGCCGCGCCTAAATGGGTCCGGGCGGTGCCGCTCGAAAATGGGTCCGGGCGGTGCCGCGCCTAAATGGGTCCGGGCGGTGCTGTGCCTAAATGGGTCCGGGCGGTGCCGCGCCTAAATGGGTCCGGGCGGTGCCGCTCCTAAATGGGTCCGGGCGGTGCCGCGCCTAAATTGGTCCGGGCGGTGCCGCGCCTAAACGGGTCCGGGCGGTGCCGCTCCAAACTGGGTCCGGGCGGTGCCGCGCCTAAATGGGTCCGGGCGGTGCCGCGCCTAAATGGGTCCGGGCGGTGCCGCTCCAAAATGGGTCCGGGCGGTGCCGCGCCTAAATGGGTCCGGGCGGTGCCGCTCCAAAATGGGTCCGGGCGGTGCCGCGCCTAAATGGGTCCGGGCGGTGCCGCGCCAAAATGGGTCCGGGCGGTGCCGCGCCTAAATGGGTCCGGGCGGTGCCGCGCCAAAATGGTTCCGGGCGGTGCCGCGCCTAAATGGGTCCGGGCGGTGCCGCGCCTAAATGGGTCCGGGCGGTGCCGCGCCTAAATGGGTCCGGGCGGTGCTGTGCCTAAATGGGTCCGGGCGGTGCCGCGCCTAAATGGGTCCGGGCGGTGCCGCTCCTAAATGGGTCCGGGCGGTGCCGCGCCTAAATTGGTCCGGGCGGTGCCGCGCCTAAACGGGTCCGGGCGGTGCCGCTCCAAACTGGGTCCGGGCGGTGCCGCGCCTAAATGGGTCCGGGCGGTGCCGCGCCTAAATGGGTCCGGGCGGTGCCGCTCCAAAATGGGTCCGGGCGGTGCCGCGCCTAAATGGGTCCGGGCGGTGCCGCTCCAAAATGGGTCCGGGCGGTGCCGCGCCTAAATGGGTCCGGGCGGTGCCGCGCCAAAATGGGTCCGGGCGGTGCCGCGCCTAAATGGGTCCGGGCGGTGCCGCGCCAAAATGGTTCCGGGCGGTGCCGCGCCTAAATGGGTCCGGGCGGTGCCGCGCCTAAATGGGTCCGGGCGGTGCCGCTCCAAACTGGGTCCGGGCGGTGCCGCGCCGAAATGGGTCCGGGCGGTGCCGCTCCAAAATGGGTCCGGGCGGTGCCGCGCCTAAATGGGTCCGGGCGGTGCCGCTCCAAAATGGGTCCGGGCGGTGCCGCTCCAAAATGGGTCCGGGCGGTGCCGCGCCTAAATGGGTCCGGGCGGTGCCGCTCCAAAATGGGTCCGGGCGGTGCCGCGCCTAAATGGGTCCGGACGGTGCCGCGCCTAAATGTGTCCGGGCGGTGCCGCTCCAAAATGGGTCCGGGCGGTGCCGCGCCTAAATGGGTCCGGGCGGTGCCGCGCCTAAATGGGTCCGGGCGGTGCCGCGCCAAAATGGTTCCGGGCGGTGCCGCGCCTAAATGGGTCCGGGCGGTGCCGCTCCAAACTGGGTCCGGGCGGTGCCGCTCCAAAATGGGTCCGGGCGGTACCGCGCCTAAATGGGTCCGGGCGGTGCCGCGTCTAAATGGGTCCGGGCGGTGCCGCTCCAAAATGGGTCCGGGCGGTGCCGCGCCTAAATGGGTCCGGGCGGTGCCGCTCCAAAATGGGTCCGGGCGGTGCCGCGCCTAAATGGGTCCGGGCGGTGCCGCGCCTAAATGGGTCCGGGCGGTGCCGCGCCAAAATGGTTCCGGGCGGTGCCGCGCCTAAATGGGTCCGGGCGGTGCCGCTCCAAACTGGGTCCGGGCGGTGCCGCGCCTAAATGGGTCCGGGCGGTGCCGCGCCTAAATGGGTCCGGGCGGTGCCGCTCCAAAATAATTCCGGGCGGTGCCGCTCCAAAATGGGTCCGGGCGGTGCCGCGCCTAAATGGGTCCGGGCGGTGCCGCTCCAAAATGGGTCCGGGCGGTGCCGCGCCAAATTGGGTCCGGGCGGTGCCGCGCCTAAATGGGTCCGGGCGGTGCCACGCCTAAATGGGTCCGGGCGGTGCCGCGCCTAAATCGGTCCGGGCGGTGCCGCGCCTAAATGGGTCCGGGCGGTGCCGCGCCTAAATGGGTCCGGGCGGTGCCGCGCCAAAATGGTTCCGGGCGGTGCCGCGTCTAAATGGGTCCGGGCGGTGCCGTGCCTAAATGGGTCCGGGCGGTGCCGCTCCTAAATGGGTCCGGGCGGTGCCGCTCCAAAATGGGTCCGGGCGGTGCAGCGCCTAAATGGGTCCGGGCGGTGCCGCTCCTAAATGGGTCCGGGCGGTGCCGCTCCAAAATGGGTCCGGGCGGTGCAGCGCCTAAATGGGTCCGGGCGGTGCCGCGCCTAAATGGGTCCGGGCGGTGCCGCGCCTAAATGGGTCCGGGCGGTGCCGCTCCAAAATGGGTCCGGGCGGTGCCGCGCCTAAATGGGTCCGGGCGGTGCCGCGCCTAAATGGGTCCGGGCGGTGCCGCTCCAAAATGTGTCCGGGCGGTGCCGCGCCTAAAGGGTACGGGCGGTGCCGCGCCTAAATGGGTCCGGGCGGTGCCGCGCCTAAATGGGTCCGGGCGGTGCCGCTCCAAAATGGGTCCGGGCGGTGCCGCGCCTAAATGTGTCCGGGCGGTGCCGCGCCTAAAGGGTACGGGCGGTGCCGCGCCAAAATGGGTCCGGGCGGTGCCGCGTCTAAATGGGTCCGGGCGGTGCCGCTCCAAAATGGGTCCGGGCGGTGCCGCGCCTAAATGGGTCCGGGCGGTGCCGCGCCAAAATGGTTCCGGGCGGTGCCGCGTCTAAATGGGTCCGGGCGGTGCCGCTCCAAAATGGGTCCGGGCGGTGCCGCGCCAAAATGGGTCCGGGCGGTGCCGCGCCTAAATGGGTCCGGGCGGTGCCGCTCCAAAATGGGTCCGGGCCGTGCCGCGCCAAAATGGGTCCGGGCGGTGCCGCGCCTAAATGGGTCCGGGCGGTGCCGCGTCTAAATGGGTCCGGGCGGTGCCGCGCCAAAATGGGTCCGGGCGGTGCCGCTCCAAACTGGGTCCGGGCGGTGCCGCGTCTAAATGGGTCCGGGCGGTGCCGCGCCTAAATGGGTCCGGGCGGTGCCGCGCCAAAATGGGTCCGGGCGGTGCCGCGTCTAAATGGGTCCGGGCGGTGCCGCTCCAAAATGGGTCCGGGCGGTGCCGCGCCTAAATGGGTCCGGGCGGTGCCGCGCCAAAATGGGTCCGGGCGGTGCCGCGCCTAAATGGGTCCGGGCGGTGCCGCGCCTAAATGGGTCCGGGCGGTGCCGCTCCTAAATGGGTCCGGGCGGTGCCGCGCCTAAATGGGTCCGGGCGGTGCCGCTCCAAAATAATTCCGGGCGGTGCCGCTCCAAAATGGGTCCGGGCGGTGCCGCGCCTAAATGGGTCCGGGCGGTGCCGCTCCAAACTGGGTCCGGGCGGTGCTATGCCAAAATGGGTCAGGGAGGTGCCGCGTCTAAATGGGTCCGGGCGGTGCCGCGCCTAAATGGGTCCGGGCGGTGCCGCTCCAATCTGGGTCCGGGCGGTGCCGCGCCTAAATGGGTCCGGGCGGTGCCGCGCCTAAATGGGTCCGGGCGGTGCCGCTCCAAAATGGGTCCGGGCGGTGCCGCGCCTAAATGGGTCCGGGCGGTGCCGCTCGAAAATGGGTCCGGGCGGTGCCGCGCCTAAATGGGTCCGGGCGGTGCCGCTCCAAAATGGGTCCGGGCGGTGCCGCGCCTAAATGGGTCCGGGCGATGCCGCTCGAAAATGTGTCCGGGCGGTGCCGCGCCTAAATGGGTCCGGGCGGTGCTGCGCCTAAATGGGTCCGGGCGGTGCCGCGCCTAAATGGGTCCGGGCGGTGCCGCTCCTAAATGGGTCCGGGCGGTGCCGCGCCTAAATTGGTCCGGGCGGTGCCGCGCCTAAACGGGTCCGGGCGGTGCCGCTCCAAAATGGGTCCGGGCGGTGCCGCGCCTAAATGGGTCCGGGCGGTGCCGCGCCTAAATGGGTCCGGGCGGTGCCGCTCCAAAATGGGTCCGGGCGGTGCCGCGCCTAAATGGGTCCGGGCGGTGCCGCTCCAAAATGGGTCCGGGCGGTGCCGCGCCTAAATGGGTCCGGGCGGTGCCGCGCCAAAATGGGTCCGGGCGGTGCCGCGCCTAAATGGGTCCGGGCGGTGCCGCGCCAAAATGGTTCCGGGCGGTGCCGCGCCTAAATGGGTCCGGGCGGTGCCGCGCCTAAATGGGTCCGGGCGGTGCCGCTCCAAACTGGGTCCGGGCGGTGCCGCGCCGAAATGGGTCCGGGCGGTGCCGCTCCAAAATGGGTCCGGGCGGTGCCGCGCCTAAATGGGTCCGGGCGGTGCCGCGCCTAAATGGGTCCGGGCGGTGCCGCTCCAAAATGGGTCCGGGCGGTACCGCGCCTAAATGGGTCCGGGCGGTGCCGCGTCTAAATGGGTCCGGGCGGTGCCGCTCCAAAATGGGTCCGGGCGGTGCCGCGCCTAAATGGGTCCGGGCGGTGCCGCTCCAAAATGGGTCCGGGCGGTGCCGCGCCTAAATGGGTCCGGACGGTGCCGCGCCTAAATGTGTCCGGGCGGTGCCGCTCCAAAATGGGTCCGGGCGGTGCCGCGCCTAAATGGGTCCGGGCGGTGCCGCGCCAAAATGGTTCCGGGCGGTGCCGCGCCTAAATGGGTCCGGGCGGTGCCGCTCCAAACTGGGTCCGGGCGGTGCCGCTCCAAAATGGGTCCGGGCGGTACCGCGCCTAAATGGGTCCGGGCGGTGCCGCGTCTAAATGGGTCCGGGCGGTGCCGCTCCAAAATGGGTCCGGGCGGTGCCGCGCCTAAATGGGTCCGGGCGGTGCCGCTCCAAAATGGGTCCGGGCGGTGCCGCGCCTAAATGGGTCCGGACGGTGCCGCGCCTAAATGTGTCCGGGCGGTGCCGCTCCAAAATGGGTCCGGGCGGCGCCGCGCCTAAATGGGTCCGGGCGGTGCCGCGCCTAAATGGGTCCGGGCGGTGCCGCGCCAAAATGGTTCCGGGCGGTGCCGCGCCTAAATGGGTCCGGGCGGTGCCGCTCCAAACTGGGTCCGGGTGGTGCCGCGCCTAAATGGGTCCGGGCGGTGCCGCGCCTAAATGGGTCCGGGCGGTGCCGCTCCAAAATAATTCCGGGCGGTGCCGCTCCAAAATGGGTCCGGGCGGTGCCGCGCCTAAATGGGTCCGGGCGGTGCCGCTCCAAAATGGGTCCGGGCGGTGCCGTGCCAAATTGGGTCCGGGCGGTGCCGCGCCTAAATGGGTCCGGGCGGTGCCACGCCTAAATGGGTCCGGGCGGTGTCGCGCCTAAATCGGTCCGGGCGGTGCCGCGCCTAAATGGGTCCGGGCGGTGCCGCGCCTAAATGGGTCCGGGCGGTGCCGCGCCAAAATGGTTCCGGGCGGTGCCGCGTCTAAATGGGTCCGGGCGGTGCCGTGCCTAAATGGGTCCGGGCGGTGCCGCTCCTAAATGGGTCCGGGCGGTGCCGCTCCAAAATGGGTCCGGGCGGTGCAGCGCCTAAATGGGTCCGGGCGGTGCCGCGCCTAAATGGGTCCGGGCGGTGCCGCTCCAAAATGGGTCCGGGCGGTGCCGCGCCTAAATGGGTCCGGGCGGTGCCGCTCCAAAATGTGTCCGGGCGGTGCCGCGCCTAAAGGGTACGGGCGGTGCCGCGCCTAAATGGGTCCGGGCGGTGCCGCGCCTAAATGGGTCCGGGCGGTGCCGCTCCAAAATGGGTCCGGGCGGTGCCGCGCCTAAATGTGTCCGGGCGGTGCCGCGCCTAAAGGGTACGTCGGTGCCGCGCCAAAATGGGTCCGGGCGGTGCCGCGTCTAAATGGGTCCGGGCGGTGCCGCTCCAAAATGGGTCCGGGCGGTGCCGCGCCTAAATGGGTCCGGGCGGTGCCGCGCCAAAATGGTTCCGGGCGGTGCCGCGCCTAAATGGGTCCGGGCGGTGCCGCTCCAAAATGGGTCCGGGCGGTGCCGCGCCTAAATGGGTCCGGGCGGTGCCGCGCCTAAATGGGTCCGGGCGGTGCCGCTCCAAAATGGGTCCGGGCGGTGCCGCGCCTAAATGGGTCCGGGCGGTGCCGCTCCAAAATAATTCCGGGCGGTGCCGCTCCAAAATGGGTCCGGGCGGTGCCGCGCCTAAATGGGTCCGGGCGGTGCCGCTCCAAACTGGGTCCGGGCGGTGCTACGCCAAAATGGGTCAGGGAGGTGCCGCGTCTAAATGGGTCCGGGCGGTGCCGCGCCTAAATGGGTCCGGGCGGTGCCGCTCCAATCTGGGTCCGGGCGGTGCCGCGCCTAAATGGGTCCGGGCGGTGCCGCGCCTAAATGGGTCCGGGCGGTGCCGCTCCAAAATGGGTCCGGACGGTGCCGCGCCTAAATGGGTCCGGGCGGTGCCGCTCCAAAATGGGTCCGGGCGGTGCCGCGCCTAAATGGGTCCGGGCGGTGCTGCGCCTAAATGGGTCCGGGCGGTGCCGCGCCTAAATGGGTCCGGGCGGTGCCGCTCCTAAATGGGTCCGGGCGGTGCCGCGCCTAAATTGGTCCGGGCGGTGCCGCGCCTAAATGGGTCCGGGCGGTGCCGCTCCAAACTGGGTCCGGGCGGTGCCGCGCCTAAATGGGTCCGGGCGGTGCCGCGCCTAAATGGGTCCGGGCGGTGCCGCTCCAAAATGGGTCCGGGCGGTGCCGCGCCTAAATGGGTCCGGGCGGTGCCGCTCCAAAATGGGTCCGGGCGGTGCCGCGCCTAAATGGGTCCGGGCGGTGCCGCGCCAAAATTGGTCCGGGCGGTGCCGCGCCTAAATGGGTCCGGGCGGTGCCGCTCCAAAATGGGTCCGGGCGGTGCTGCGCCTAAATGGGTCCGGGCGGTGCCGCTCCAAAATGGGTCCGGGCGGTGCCGCGCCTAAATGGGTCCGCGCGGTGCCGCGCCAAAATGGGTCCGGGCGGTGCCGCGCCTAAATGGGTCCGGGCGGTGCCGCTCCAAAATGGGTCCGGGCGGTGCCGCGCCTAAATGGGTCCGGGCGGTGCCGCTCCAAAATGGGTCCGGGCGGTGCCGCGCCTAAATGGGTCCGGGCGGTGCCGCGCCTAAATGGGTCCGGGCGGTGCCGCTCCAAAATGGGTCCGGGCGGTGCCGCGCCTAAATGGGTCCGGGCGGTGCCGCGCCAAAATGGGTCCGGGCGGTGCCGCGCCTAAATGGGTCCGGGCGGTGCCGCGCCAAAATGGTTCCGGGCGGTGCCGCGCCTAAATGGGTCCGGGCGGTGCCGCGCCTAAATGGGTCCGGGCGGTGCCGCTCCAAACTGGGTCCGGGCGGTGCCGCGCCGAAATGGGTCCGGGCGGTGCCGCTCCAAAATGGGTCCGGGCGGTGCCGCGCCTAAATGGGTCCGGGCGGTGCCGCGCCTAAATGGGTCCGGGCGGTGCCGCGCCTAAATCGGTCCGGGCGGTGCCGCGCCTAAATGGGTCCGGGCGGTGCCGCGCCTAAATGGGTCCGGGCGGTGCCGCTCCAAAATGGGTCCGGGCGGTGCCGCGCCTAAATGGGTCCGGGCGGTGCCGCGCCTAAATGGGTCCGGGCGGTGCCGCTCCAAAATGGGTCCGGGCGGTGCCGCGCCTAAATGGGTCCGGGCGGTGCCGCTCCAAAATAATTCCGGGCGGTGCCGCTCCAAAATGGGTCCGGGCGGTGCCGCGCCTAAATGGGTCCGGGCGGTGCCGCTCCAAACTGGGTCCGGGCGGTGCTACGCCAAAATGGGTCAGGGAGGTGCCGCGTCTAAATGGGTCCGGGCGGTGCCGCGCCTAAATGGGTCCGGGCGGTGCCGCTCCAATCTGGGTCCGGGCGGTGCCGCGCCTAAATGGGTCCGGGCGGTGCCGCGCCTAAATGGGTCCGGGCGGTGCCGCTCCAAAATGGGTCCGGACGGTGCCGCGCCTAAATGGGTCCGGGCGGTGCCGCTCCAAAATGGGTCCGGGCGGTGCCGCGCCTAAATGGGTCCGGGCGGTGCTGCGCCTAAATGGGTCCGGGCGGTGCCGCGCCTAAATGGGTCCGGGCGGTGCCGCTCCTAAATGGGTCCGGGCGGTGCCGCGCCTAAATTGGTCCGGGCGGTGCCGCGCCTAAATGGGTCCGGGCGGTGCCGCTCCAAACTGGGTCCGGGCGGTGCCGCGCCTAAATGGGTCCGGGCGGTGCCGCGCCTAAATGGGTCCGGGCGGTGCCGCTCCAAAATGGGTCCGGGCGGTGCCGCGCCTAAATGGGTCCGGGCGGTGCCGCTCCAAAATGGGTCCGGGCGGTGCCGCGCCTAAATGGGTCCGGGCGGTGCCGCGCCAAAATTGGTCCGGGCGGTGCCGCGCCTAAATGGGTCCGGGCGGTGCCGCTCCAAAATGGGTCCGGGCGGTGCTGCGCCTAAATGGGTCCGGGCGGTGCCGCTCCAAAATGGGTCCGGGCGGTGCCGCGCCTAAATGGGTCCGCGCGGTGCCGCGCCAAAATGGGTCCGGGCGGTGCCGCGCCTAAATGGGTCCGGGCGGTGCCGCTCCAAAATGGGTCCGGGCGGTGCCGCGCCTAAATGGGTCCGGGCGGTGCCGCTCCAAAATGGGTCCGGGCGGTGCCGCGCCTAAATGGGTCCGGGCGGTGCCGCGCCTAAATGGGTCCGGGCGGTGCCGCTCCAAAATGGGTCCGGGCGGTGCCGCGCCTAAATGGGTCCGGGCGGTGCCGCGCCAAAATGGGTCCGGGCGGTGCCGCGCCTAAATGGGTCCGGGCGGTGCCGCGCCAAAATGGTTCCGGGCGGTGCCGCGCCTAAATGGGTCCGGGCGGTGCCGCGCCTAAATGGGTCCGGGCGGTGCCGCTCCAAACTGGGTCCGGGCGGTGCCGCGCCGAAATGGGTCCGGGCGGTGCCGCTCCAAAATGGGTCCGGGCGGTGCCGCGCCTAAATGGGTCCGGGCGGTGCCGCGCCTAAATGGGTCCGGGCGGTGCCGCGCCTAAATCGGTCCGGGCGGTGCCGCGCCTAAATGGGTCCGGGCGGTGCCGCGCCTAAATGGGTCCGGGCGGTGCCGCTCCAAAATGGGTCCGGGCGGTGCCGCGCCTAAATGGGTCCGGGCGGTGCCGCGCCTAAATGGGTCCGGGCGGTGCCGCTCCAAAATGGGTCCGGGCGGTGCCGCGCCTAAATGGGTCCGGGCGGTGCCGCTCCAAAATAATTCCGGGCGGTGCCGCTCCAAAATGGGTCCGGGCGGTGCCGCGCCTAAATGGGTCCGGGCGGTGCCGCTCCAAACTGGGTCCGGGCGGTGCTACGCCAAAATGGGTCAGGGAGGTGCCGCGTCTAAATGGGTCCGGGCGGTGCCGCGCCTAAATGGGTCCGGGCGGTGCCGCTCCAATCTGGGTCCGGGCGGTGCCGCGCCTAAATGGGTCCGGGCGGTGCCGCGCCTAAATGGGTCCGGGCGGTGCCGCTCCAAAATGGGTCCGGGCGGTGCCGCGCCTAAATGGGTCCGGGCGGTGCCGCTCGAAAATGGGTCCGGGCGGTGCCGCGCCTAAATGGGTCCGGGCGGTGCCGCTCCAAAATGGGTCCGGGCGGTGCCGCGCCTAAATGGGTCCGGGCGATGCCGCTCGAAAATGTGTCCGGGCGGTGCCGCGCCTAAATGGGTCCGGGCGGTGCTGCGCCTAAATGGGTCCGGGCGGTGCCGCGCCTAAATGGGTCCGGGCGGTGCCGCTCCTAAATGGGTCCGGGCGGTGCCGCGCCTAAATTGGTCCGGGCGGTGCCGCGCCTAAACGGGTCCGGGCGGTGCCGCTCCAAAATGGGTCCGGGCGGTGCCGCGCCTAAATGGGTCCGGGCGGTGCCGCGCCTAAATGGGTCCGGGCGGTGCCGCTCCAAAATGGGTCCGGGCGGTGCCGCGCCTAAATGGGTCCGGGCGGTGCCGCTCCAAAATGGGTCCGGGCGGTGCCGCGCCTAAATGGGTCCGGGCGGTGCCGCGCCAAAATGGGTCCGGGCGGTGCCGCGCCTAAATGGGTCCGGGCGGTGCCGCGCCAAAATGGTTCCGGGCGGTGCCGCGCCTAAATGGGTCCGGGCGGTGCCGCGCCTAAATGGGTCCGGGCGGTGCCGCTCCAAACTGGGTCCGGGCGGTGCCGCGCCGAAATGGGTCCGGGCGGTGCCGCTCCAAAATGGGTCCGGGCGGTGCCGCGCCTAAATGGGTCCGGGCGGTGCCGCGCCTAAATGGGTCCGGGCGGTGCCGCTCCAAAATGGGTCCGGGCGGTACCGCGCCTAAATGGGTCCGGGCGGTGCCGCGTCTAAATGGGTCCGGGCGGTGCCGCTCCAAAATGGGTCCGGGCGGTGCCGCGCCTAAATGGGTCCGGGCGGTGCCGCTCCAAAATGGGTCCGGGCGGTGCCGCGCCTAAATGGGTCCGGACGGTGCCGCGCCTAAATGTGTCCGGGCGGTGCCGCTCCAAAATGGGTCCGGGCGGTGCCGCGCCTAAATGGGTCCGGGCGGTGCCGCGCCAAAATGGTTCCGGGCGGTGCCGCGCCTAAATGGGTCCGGGCGGTGCCGCTCCAAACTGGGTCCGGGCGGTGCCGCTCCAAAATGGGTCCGGGCGGTACCGCGCCTAAATGGGTCCGGGCGGTGCCGCGTCTAAATGGGTCCGGGCGGTGCCGCTCCAAAATGGGTCCGGGCGGTGCCGCGCCTAAATGGGTCCGGGCGGTGCCGCTCCAAAATGGGTCCGGGCGGTGCCGCGCCTAAATGGGTCCGGACGGTGCCGCGCCTAAATGTGTCCGGGCGGTGCCGCTCCAAAATGGGTCCGGGCGGCGCCGCGCCTAAATGGGTCCGGGCGGTGCCGCGCCTAAATGGGTCCGGGCGGTGCCGCGCCAAAATGGTTCCGGGCGGTGCCGCGCCTAAATGGGTCCGGGCGGTGCCGCTCCAAACTGGGTCCGGGTGGTGCCGCGCCTAAATGGGTCCGGGCGGTGCCGCGCCTAAATGGGTCCGGGCGGTGCCGCTCCAAAATAATTCCGGGCGGTGCCGCTCCAAAATGGGTCCGGGCGGTGCCGCGCCTAAATGGGTCCGGGCGGTGCCGCTCCAAAATGGGTCCGGGCGGTGCCGTGCCAAATTGGGTCCGGGCGGTGCCGCGCCTAAATGGGTCCGGGCGGTGCCACGCCTAAATGGGTCCGGGCGGTGTCGCGCCTAAATCGGTCCGGGCGGTGCCGCGCCTAAATGGGTCCGGGCGGTGCCGCGCCTAAATGGGTCCGGGCGGTGCCGCGCCAAAATGGTTCCGGGCGGTGCCGCGTCTAAATGGGTCCGGGCGGTGCCGTGCCTAAATGGGTCCGGGCGGTGCCGCTCCTAAATGGGTCCGGGCGGTGCCGCTCCAAAATGGGTCCGGGCGGTGCAGCGCCTAAATGGGTCCGGGCGGTGCCGCGCCTAAATGGGTCCGGGCGGTGCCGCTCCAAAATGGGTCCGGGCGGTGCCGCGCCTAAATGGGTCCGGGCGGTGCCGCTCCAAAATGTGTCCGGGCGGTGCCGCGCCTAAAGGGTACGGGCGGTGCCGCGCCTAAATGGGTCCGGGCGGTGCCGCGCCTAAATGGGTCCGGGCGGTGCCGCTCCAAAATGGGTCCGGGCGGTGCCGCGCCTAAATGTGTCCGGGCGGTGCCGCGCCTAAAGGGTACGTCGGTGCCGCGCCAAAATGGGTCCGGGCGGTGCCGCGTCTAAATGGGTCCGGGCGGTGCCGCTCCAAAATGGGTCCGGGCGGTGCCGCGCCTAAATGGGTCCGGGCGGTGCCGCGCCAAAATGGTTCCGGGCGGTGCCGCGCCTAAATGGGTCCGGGCGGTGCCGCTCCAAAATGGGTCCGGGCGGTGCCGCGCCTAAATGGGTCCGGGCGGTGCCGCGCCTAAATGGGTCCGGGCGGTGCCGCTCCAAAATGGGTCCGGGCGGTGCCGCGCCTAAATGGGTCCGGGCGGTGCCGCTCCAAAATAATTCCGGGCGGTGCCGCTCCAAAATGGGTCCGGGCGGTGCCGCGCCTAAATGGGTCCGGGCGGTGCCGCTCCAAACTGGGTCCGGGCGGTGCTACGCCAAAATGGGTCAGGGAGGTGCCGCGTCTAAATGGGTCCGGGCGGTGCCGCGCCTAAATGGGTCCGGGCGGTGCCGCTCCAATCTGGGTCCGGGCGGTGCCGCGCCTAAATGGGTCCGGGCGGTGCCGCGCCTAAATGGGTCCGGGCGGTGCCGCTCCAAAATGGGTCCGGACGGTGCCGCGCCTAAATGGGTCCGGGCGGTGCCGCTCCAAAATGGGTCCGGGCGGTGCCGCGCCTAAATGGGTCCGGGCGGTGCTGCGCCTAAATGGGTCCGGGCGGTGCCGCGCCTAAATGGGTCCGGGCGGTGCCGCTCCTAAATGGGTCCGGGCCGTGCCGCGCCTAAATTGGTCCGGGCGGTGCCGCGCCTAAATGGGTCCGGGCGGTGCCGCTCCAAACTGGGTCCGGGCGGTGCCGCGCCTAAATGGGTCCGGGCGGTGCCGCGCCTAAATGGGTCCGGGCGGTGCCGCTCCAAAATGGGTCCGGGCGGTGCCGCGCCTAAATGGGTCCGGGCGGTGCCGCTCCAAAATGGGTCCGGGCGGTGCCGCGCCTAAATGGGTCCGGGCGGTGCCGCGCCAAAATTGGTCCGGGCGGTGCCGCGCCTAAATGGGTCCGGGCGGTGCCGCTCCAAAATGGGTCCGGGCGGTGCTGCGCCTAAATGGGTCCGGGCGGTGCCGCTCCAAAATGGGTCCGGGCGGTGCCGCGCCTAAATGGGTCCGCGCGGTGCCGCGCCAAAATGGGTCCGGGCGGTGCCGCGCCTAAATGGGTCCGGGCGGTGCCGCTCCAAAATGGGTCCGGGCGGTGCCGCGCCTAAATGGGTCCGGGCGGTGCCGCTCCAAAATGGGTCCGGGCGGTGCCGCGCCTAAATGGGTCCGGGCGGTGCCGCGCCTAAATGGGTCCGGGCGGTGCCGCTCCAAAATGGGTCCGGGCGGTGCCGCGCCTAAATGGGTCCGGGCGGTGCCGCGCCAAAATGGGTCCGGGCGGTGCCGCGCCTAAATGGGTCCGGGCGGTGCCGCGCCAAAATGGTTCCGGGCGGTGCCGCGCCTAAATGGGTCCGGGCGGTGCCGCGCCTAAATGGGTCCGGGCGGTGCCGCTCCAAACTGGGTCCGGGCGGTGCCGCGCCGAAATGGGTCCGGGCGGTGCCGCTCCAAAATGGGTCCGGGCGGTGCCGCGCCTAAATGGGTCCGGGCGGTGCCGCGCCTAAATGGGTCCGGGCGGTGCCGCGCCTAAATCGGTCCGGGCGGTGCCGCGCCTAAATGGGTCCGGGCGGTGCCGCGCCTAAATGGGTCCGGGCGGTGCCGCTCCAAAATGGGTCCGGGCGGTGCCGCGCCTAAATGGGTCCGGGCGGTGCCGCGCCTAAATGGGTCCGGGCGGTGCCGCTCCAAAATGGGTCCGGGCGGTGCCGCGCCTAAATGGGTCCGGGCGGTGCCGCTCCAAAATAATTCCGGGCGGTGCCGCTCCAAAATGGGTCCGGGCGGTGCCGCGCCTAAATGGGTCCGGGCGGTGCCGCTCCAAACTGGGTCCGGGCGGTGCTACGCCAAAATGGGTCAGGGAGGTGCCGCGTCTAAATGGGTCCGGGCGGTGCCGCGCCTAAATGGGTCCGGGCGGTGCCGCTCCAATCTGGGTCCGGGCGGTGCCGCGCCTAAATGGGTCCGGGCGGTGCCGCGCCTAAATGGGTCCGGGCGGTGCCGCTCCAAAATGGGTCCGGACGGTGCCGCGCCTAAATGGGTCCGGGCGGTGCCGCTCCAAAATGGGTCCGGGCGGTGCCGCGCCTAAATGGGTCCGGGCGGTGCTGCGCCTAAATGGGTCCGGGCGGTGCCGCGCCTAAATGGGTCCGGGCGGTGCCGCTCCTAAATGGGTCCGGGCGGTGCCGCGCCTAAATTGGTCCGGGCGGTGCCGCGCCTAAATGGGTCCGGGCGGTGCCGCTCCAAACTGGGTCCGGGCGGTGCCGCGCCTAAATGGGTCCGGGCGGTGCCGCGCCTAAATGGGTCCGGGCGGTGCCGCTCCAAAATGGGTCCGGGCGGTGCCGCGCCTAAATGGGTCCGGGCGGTGCCGCTCCAAAATGGGTCCGGGCGGTGCCGCGCCTAAATGGGTCCGGGCGGTGCCGCGCCAAAATTGGTCCGGGCGGTGCCGCGCCTAAATGGGTCCGGGCGGTGCCGCTCCAAAATGGGTCCGGGCGGTGCTGCGCCTAAATGGGTCCGGGCGGTGCCGCTCCAAAATGGGTCCGGGCGGTGCCGCGCCTAAATGGGTCCGCGCGGTGCCGCGCCAAAATGGGTCCGGGCGGTGCCGCGCCTAAATGGGTCCGGGCGGTGCCGCTCCAAAATGGGTCCGGGCGGTGCCGCGCCTAAATGGGTCCGGGCGGTGCCGCTCCAAAATGGGTCCGGGCGGTGCCGCGCCTAAATGGGTCCGGGCGGTGCCGCGCCTAAATGGGTCCGGGCGGTGCCGCTCCAAAATGGGTCCGGGCGGTGCCGCGCCTAAATGGGTCCGGGCGGTGCCGCGCCAAAATGGGTCCGGGCGGTGCCGCGCCTAAATGGGTCCGGGCGGTGCCGCGCCAAAATGGTTCCGGGCGGTGCCGCGCCTAAATGGGTCCGGGCGGTGCCGCGCCTAAATGGGTCCGGGCGGTGCCGCTCCAAACTGGGTCCGGGCGGTGCCGCGCCGAAATGGGTCCGGGCGGTGCCGCTCCAAAATGGGTCCGGGCGGTGCCGCGCCTAAATGGGTCCGGGCGGTGCCGCGCCTAAATGGGTCCGGGCGGTGCCGCGCCTAAATCGGTCCGGGCGGTGCCGCGCCTAAATGGGTCCGGGCGGTGCCGCGCCTAAATGGGTCCGGGCGGTGCCGCTCCAAAATGGGTCCGGGCGGTGCCGCGCCTAAATGGGTCCGGGCGGTGCCGCGCCTAAATGGGTCCGGGCGGTGCCGCTCCAAAATGGGTCCGGGCGGTGCCGCGCCTAAATGGGTCCGGGCGGTGCCGCTCCAAAATAATTCCGGGCGGTGCCGCTCCAAAATGGGTCCGGGCGGTGCCGCGCCTAAATGGGTCCGGGCGGTGCCGCTCCAAACTGGGTCCGGGCGGTGCTACGCCAAAATGGGTCAGGGAGGTGCCGCGTCTAAATGGGTCCGGGCGGTGCCGCGCCTAAATGGGTCCGGGCGGTGCCGCTCCAATCTGGGTCCGGGCGGTGCCGCGCCTAAATGGGTCCGGGCGGTGCCGCGCCTAAATGGGTCCGGGCGGTGCCGCTCCAAAATGGGTCCGGACGGTGCCGCGCCTAAATGGGTCCGGGCGGTGCCGCTCCAAAATGGGTCCGGGCGGTGCCGCGCCTAAATGGGTCCGGGCGGTGCTGCGCCTAAATGGGTCCGGGCGGTGCCGCGCCTAAATGGGTCCGGGCGGTGCCGCTCCTAAATGGGTCCGGGCGGTGCCGCGCCTAAATTGGTCCGGGCGGTGCCGCGCCTAAATGGGTCCGGGCGGTGCCGCTCCAAACTGGGTCCGGGCGGTGCCGCGCCTAAATGGGTCCGGGCGGTGCCGCGCCTAAATGGGTCCGGGCGGTGCCGCTCCAAAATGGGTCCGGGCGGTGCCGCGCCTAAATGGGTCCGGGCGGTGCCGCTCCAAAATGGGTCCGGGCGGTGCCGCGCCTAAATGGGTCCGGGCGGTGCCGCGCCAAAATTGGTCCGGGCGGTGCCGCGCCTAAATGGGTCCGGGCGGTGCCGCTCCAAAATGGGTCCGGGCGGTGCTGCGCCTAAATGGGTCCGGGCGGTGCCGCTCCAAAATGGGTCCGGGCGGTGCCGCGCCTAAATGGGTCCGCGCGGTGCCGCGCCAAAATGGGTCCGGGCGGTGCCGCGCCTAAATGGGTCCGGGCGGTGCCGCTCCAAAATGGGTCCGGGCGGTGCCGCGCCTAAATGGGTCCGGGCGGTGCCGCTCCAAAATGGGTCCGGGCGGTGCCGCGCCTAAATGGGTCCGGGCGGTGCCGCGCCTAAATGGGTCCGGGCGGTGCCGCTCCAAAATGGGTCCGGGCGGTGCCGCGCCTAAATGGGTCCGGGCGGTGCCGCGCCAAAATGGGTCCGGGCGGTGCCGCGCCTAAATGGGTCCGGGCGGTGCCGCGCCAAAATGGTTCCGGGCGGTGCCGCGCCTAAATGGGTCCGGGCGGTGCCGCGCCTAAATGGGTCCGGGCGGTGCCGCTCCAAACTGGGTCCGGGCGGTGCCGCGCCGAAATGGGTCCGGGCGGTGCCGCTCCAAAATGGGTCCGGGCGGTGCCGCGCCTAAATGGGTCCGGGCGGTGCCGCGCCTAAATGGGTCCGGGCGGTGCCGCGCCTAAATCGGTCCGGGCGGTGCCGCGCCTAAATGGGTCCGGGCGGTGCCGCGCCTAAATGGGTCCGGGCGGTGCCGCTCCAAAATGGGTCCGGGCGGTGCCGCGCCTAAATGGGTCCGGACGGTGCCGCGCCTAAATGTGTCCGGGCGGTGCCGCTCCAAAATGGGTCCGGGCGGTGCCGCGCCTAAATGGGTCCGGGCGGTGCCGCGCCTAAATGGGTCCGGGCGGTGCCGCGCCAAAATGGTTCCGGGCGGTGCCGCGCCTAAATGGGTCCGGGCGGTGCCGCTCCAAACTGGGTCCGGGCGGTGCCGCGCCTAAATGGGTCCGGGCGGTGCCGCGCCTAAATGGGTCCGGGCGGTGCCGCTCCAAAATAATTCCGGGCGGTGCCGCTCCAAAATGGGTCCGGGCGGTGCCGCGCCTAAATGGGTCCGGGCGGTGCCGCTCCAAAATGGGTCCGGGCGGTGCCGCGCCAAATTGGGTCCGGGCGGTGCCGCGCCTAAATGGGTCCGGGCGGTGCCACGCCTAAATGGGTCCGGGCGGTGCCGCGCCTAAATCGGTCCGGGCGGTGCCGCGCCTAAATGGGTCCGGGCGGTGCCGCGCCTAAATGGGTCCGGGCGGTGCCGCGCCAAAATGGTTCCGGGCGGTGCCGCGTCTAAATGGGTCCGGGCGGTGCCGTGCCTAAATGGGTCCGGGCGGTGCCGCTCCTAAATGGGTCCGGGCGGTGCCGCTCCAAAATGGGTCCGGGCGGTGCAGCGCCTAAATGGGTCCGGGCGGTGCCGCGCCTAAATGGGTCCGGGCGGTGCCGCTCCAAAATGGGTCCGGGCGGTGCCGCGCCTAAATGGGTCCGGGCGGTGCCGCTCCAAAATGTGTCCGGGCGGTGCCGCGCCTAAAGGGTACGGGCGGTGCCGCGCCTAAATGGGTCCGGGCGGTGCCGCGCCTAAATGGGTCCGGGCGGTGCCGCTCCAAAATGGGTCCGGGCGGTGCCGCGCCTAAATGTGTCCGGGCGGTGCCGCGCCTAAAGGGTACGGGCGGTGCCGCGCCAAAATGGGTCCGGGCGGTGCCGCGTCTAAATGGGTCCGGGCGGTGCCGCTCCAAAATGGGTCCGGGCGGTGCCGCGCCTAAATGGGTCCGGGCGGTGCCGCGCCAAAATGGTTCCGGGCGGTGCCGCGTCTAAATGGGTCCGGGCGGTGCCGCTCCAAAATGGGTCCGGGCGGTGCCGCGCCAAAATGGGTCCGGGCGGTGCCGCGCCTAAATGGGTCCGGGCGGTGCCGCTCCAAAATGGGTCCGGGCCGTGCCGCGCCAAAATGGGTCCGGGCGGTGCCGCGCCTAAATGGGTCCGGGCGGTGCCGCGTCTAAATGGGTCCGGGCGGTGCCGCGCCAAAATGGGTCCGGGCGGTGCCGCTCCAAACTGGGTCCGGGCGGTGCCGCGTCTAAATGGGTCCGGGCGGTGCCGCGCCTAAATGGGTCCGGGCGGTGCCGCGCCAAAATGGGTCCGGGCGGTGCCGCGTCTAAATGGGTCCGGGCGGTGCCGCTCCAAAATGGGTCCGGGCGGTGCCGCGCCTAAATGGGTCCGGGCGGTGCCGCGCCAAAATGGGTCCGGGCGGTGCCGCGCCTAAATGGGTCCGGGCGGTGCCGCGCCTAAATGGGTCCGGGCGGTGCCGCTCCTAAATGGGTCCGGGCGGTGCCGCGCCTAAATGGGTCCGGGCGGTGCCGCTCCAAAATAATTCCGGGCGGTGCCGCTCCAAAATGGGTCCGGGCGGTGCCGCGCCTAAATGGGTCCGGGCGGTGCCGCTCCAAACTGGGTCCGGGCGGTGCTACGCCAAAATGGGTCAGGGAGGTGCCGCGTCTAAATGGGTCCGGGCGGTGCCGCGCCTAAATGGGTCCGGGCGGTGCCGCTCCAATCTGGGTCCGGGCGGTGCCGCGCCTAAATGGGTCCGGGCGGTGCCGCGCCTAAATGGGTCCGGGCGGTGCCGCTCCAAAATGGGTCCGGACGGTGCCGCGCCTAAATGGGTCCGGGCGGTGCCGCTCCAAAATGGGTCCGGGCGGTGCCGCGCCTAAATGGGTCCGGGCGGTGCTGCGCCTAAATGGGTCCGGGCGGTGCCGCGCCTAAATGGGTCCGGGCGGTGCCGCTCCTAAATGGGTCCGGGCGGTGCCGCGCCTAAATTGGTCCGGGCGGTGCCGCGCCTAAATGGGTCCGGGCGGTGCCGCTCCAAACTGGGTCCGGGCGGTGCCGCGCCTAAATGGGTCCGGGCGGTGCCGCGCCTAAATGGGTCCGGGCGGTGCCGCTCCAAAATGGGTCCGGGCGGTGCCGCGCCTAAATGGGTCCGGGCGGTGCCGCTCCAAAATGGGTCCGGGCGGTGCCGCGCCTAAATGGGTCCGGGCGGTGCCGCGCCAAAATTGGTCCGGGCGGTGCCGCGCCTAAATGGGTCCGGGCGGTGCCGCTCCAAAATGGGTCCGGGCGGTGCTGCGCCTAAATGGGTCCGGGCGGTGCCGCTCCAAAATGGGTCCGGGCGGTGCCGCGCCTAAATGGGTCCGCGCGGTGCCGCTCCAAACTGGGTCCGGGCGGTGCCGCGCCTAAATGGGTCCGGGCGGTGCCGCTCCAAAATGGGTCCGGGCGGTGCCGCGCCTAAATGGGTCCGGGCGGTGCCGCTCCAAAATGGGTCCGGGCGGTGCCGCGCCTAAATGGGTCCGGGCGGTGCCGCGCCTAAATGGGTCCGGGCGGTGCCGCTCCAAAATGGGTCCGGGCGGTGCCGCGCCTAAATGGGTCCGGGCGGTGCCGCGCCAAAATGGGTCCGGGCGGTGCCGCGCCTAAATGGGTCCGGGCGGTGCCGCGCCAAAATGGTTCCGGGCGGTGCCGCGCCTAAATGGGTCCGGGCGGTGCCGCGCCTAAATGGGTCCGGGCGGTGCCGCTCCAAACTGGGTCCGGGCGGTGCCGCGCCGAAATGGGTCCGGGCGGTGCCGCTCCAAAATGGGTCCGGGCGGTGCCGCGCCTAAATGGGTCCGGGCGGTGCCGCGCCTAAATGGGTCCGGGCGGTGCCGCTCCAAAATGGGTCCGGGCGGTACCGCGCCTAAATGGGTCCGGGCGGTGCCGCTCCAAAATGGGTCCGGGCGGTGCCGCTCCAAAATGGGTCCGGGCGGTGCCGCGCCTAAATGGGTCCGGGCGGTGCCGCTCCAAAATGGGTCCGGGCGGTGCCGCGCCTAAATGGGTCCGGACGGTGCCGCGCCTAAATGTGTCCGGGCGGTGCCGCTCCAAAATGGGTCCGGGCGGTGCTGCGCCTAAATGGGTCCGGGCGGTGCCGCGCCTAAATGGGTCCGGGCGGTGCCGCGCCAAAATGGTTCCGGGCGGTGCCGCGCCTAAATGGGTCCGGGCGGTGCCGCTCCAAACTGGGTCCGGGCGGTGCCGCGCCTAAATGGGTCCGGGCGGTGCCGCGCCTAAATGGGTCCGGGCGGTGCCGCTCCAAAATAATTCCGGGCGGTGCCGCTCCAAAATGGGTCCGGGCGGTGCCGCGCCTAAATGGGTCCGGGCGGTGCCGCTCCAAAATGGGTCCGGGCGGTGCCGCGCCAAATTGGGTCCGGGCGGTGCCGCGCCTAAATGGGTCCGGGCGGTGCCACGCCTAAATGGGTCCGGGCGGTGCCGCGCCTAAATCGGTCCGGGCGGTGCCGCGCCTAAATGGGTCCGGGCGGTGCCGCGCCTAAATGGGTCCGGGCGGTGCCGCGCCAAAATGGTTCCGGGCGGTGCCGCGTCTAAATGGGTCCGGGCGGTGCCTCGTCTAAATGGTTCCGGGCGGTGCCGCGCCTAAATGGGTCCGGGCGGTGCCGCGCCTAAATGGGTCCGGGCGGTGCCGCTCCAAAATGGGTCCGGGCGGTGCCGCGCCTAAATGGGTCCGGGCGGTGCCGCGCCAAAATGGGTCCGGGCGGTGCCGCGCCTAAATGGGTCCGGGCGGTGCCGCGCCTAAATGGGTCCGGGCGGTGCCGCTCCAAAATAATTCCGGGCGGTGCCGCTCCAAACTGGGTCCGGGCGGTGCCGCGCCTAAATGGGTCCGGGCGGTGCCGCTCCAAAATATGTCCGGGCGGTGCCGCGCCAAATTGGGTCCGGGCGGTGCCGCGCCTAAATGGGTCCGGGCGGTGCCGCTCCAAAATGGGTCCGGGCGGTGCCGCGCCTAAATGGGTCCGGGCGGTGCCGCGCCAAAATGGTTCCGGGCGGTGCCGCGCCTAAATGGGTCCGGGCGGTGCCGCGCCTAAATGGGTCCGGGCGGTGCCGCTCCAAAATGGGTCCGGGCGGTGCCGCGCCTAAATGGGTCCGGGCGGTGCCGCGCCTAAATCGGTCCGGGCGGTGCCGCTCCAAAATGGGTCCGGGCGGTGCCGCACCTAAATGGGTCCGGGCGGTGCCGCGCCAAAATGGGTCCGGGCGGTGCCGCGCCTAAATGGGTCCGGGCGGTGCCGCTCCAAAATGGGTCCGGGCGGTGCCGCGCCTAAATGGGTCCGGGCGGTGCCGCTCCAAAATGGGTCCGGGCGGTGCCGCTCCAAAATGGGTCCGGGCGGTGCCGCGCCTAAATGGGTCCGGGCGGTGCCGCTCCAAAATGGGTCCGGGCGGTGCCGCTCCAAAATGTGTCCGGGCAGTGCCGCGCCTAAATGGGTCCGGGCGGTGCCGCGCCTAAATGGGTCCGGGCGGTGCCGCTCCAAAATGTGTCCGGGCAGTGCCGCGCCTAAATGGGTCCGGGCGGTGCCGCGCCTAAATGGGTCCGGGCGGTGCCACTCCAAAATGGGTCCGGGCGGTGCCGCGCCTAAATGGGTCCGGGCGGTGCCGCGCCAAAATGGGTCCGGGCGGTGCCGCGCCTAAATGGGTCCGGGCGGTGCCGCGCCTAAATGGGTCCGGGCGGTGCCGCGCCTAAATCGGTCCGGGCGTTGCCGCGCCTAAATGGGTCCGGGCGGTGCCGCTCCAAAATGGGTCCGGGCGGTGCCGCGCCTAAATGGGTCCGGGCGGTGCCGCGCCTAAATGGGTCCGGGCGGTGCCGCTCCAAAATGTGTCCGGGAGGTGCCGCGCCTAAATGGGTCCGGGCGGTGCCGCGCCTAAATGGGTCCGGGCGGTGCCGCTCCAAACTGGGTCCGGGCGGTGCCGCGCCTAAATGGGTCCGGGCGGTGCCGCGCCAAAATGGGTCCGGGCGGTGCCGCTCCAAACTGGGTCCGGGCGGTGCCGCGCCTAAATGGGTCCGGGCGGTGCCGCGCCTAAATGGGTCCGGGCGGTGCCGCGCCTAAATCGGTCCGGGCGGTGCCGCGCCAAAATGGTTCCGGGCGGTGCCGCGCCTAAATGGGTCCGGGCGGTGCCGCGCCTAAATGGGTCCGGTCGGTGCCGCTCCAAAATGGGTCCGGGCGGTGCCGCGCCTAAATGGGTCCGGGCGGTGCCGCGCCAAAATGGTTCCGGGCGGTGCCGCGTCTAAATGGGTCCGGGCGGTGCCGCGCCTAAATGAGTCCGGGCGGTGCCGCGCCTAATTGGGTCCGGGCGGTGCCGCGCCTAAATCGGTCCGGGCGGTGCCGCGCCTAAATGGGTCCGGGCGGTGCCGCTCCAAAATGGGTCCGGGCGGTGCCGCGCCTAAATGGGTCCGGGCGGTGCCGCGCCAAACTGGGTCCGGGCGGTGCCGCGCCTAAATGGGTCCGGGCGGTGCCGCTCCAAAATGGGTCCGGGCGGTGCCGCTCCAAAATGGGTCCGGGCGGTGCCGCGCCTAAATGGGTCCGGGCGGTGCCGCGCCAAAATGGTTCCGGGCGGTGCCGCGTCTAAATGGGTCCGGGCGGTGCCGCTCCAAAATGGGTCCGGGCGGTGCCGCGCCAAAATGGTTCCGGGCGGTGCCGCGTCTAAATGGGTCCGGGCGGTGCCGCTCCAAAATGGGTCCGGGCGGTGCCGCGCCTAAATGGGTCCGGGCGGTGCCGCGTCAAAATGGGTCCGGGCGGTGCCGCGCCTAAATGGGTCCGGGCGGTGCCGCGCCTAAATGGGTCCGGGCGGTGCCGCTCCAAAATGGGTCCGGGCGGTGCCGCGCCTAAATGGGTCCGGGCGGTGCCGCGCCAAAATGGGTCCGGGCGGTGCCGCGCCTAAATGGGTCCGGGCGGTGCAGCGCCTAAATGGGTCCGGGCGGTGCCGCTCCTAAATGGGTCCGGGCGGTGCCGCGCCTAAATGGGTCCGGGCGGTGCCGCGCCTAAATGGGTCCGGGCGGTGCCGCGCTAAAATGGGTCCGGGCGGTGCCGCGCCTAAATGGGTCCGGGCGGTGCCGCGCCTAAATGGGTCCGGGCGGTGCCGCCCCTAAATGGGTCCGGGCGGTGCCGCGCCTAAATGGGTCCGGGCGGTGCCGCTCCAAAATAATTCCGGGCGGTGCCGCTCCAAAATGGGTCCGGGCGGTGCCGCGCCTAAATGGGTCCGGGCGGTGCCGCGCCTAAATGGGTCCGGGCGGTGCAGCGCCTAAATGGGTCCGGGCGGTGCCGCGCCTAAATGGGTCCGGGCGGTGCCGCTCCAAAATGGGTCCGGGCGGTGCCGCTCCTAAATTGGTCCGGGCGGTGTCGCGCCTAAATGGGTCCGGGCGGTGCCGCGCCTAAATGGGTACGGGCGGTGCCGCTCCAAAATGGGTCCGGGCGGTGCCGCGCCTAAATGGGTCCGGGCGGTGCCGCGCCTAAATGGGTCCGGGCGGTGCAGCGCCTAAATGGGTCCGGGCGGTGCCGCGCCTAAATGGGTCCGGGCGGTGCCGCTCCAAAATGGGTCCGGGCGGTGCCGCGCCTAAATGGGTCCGGGCGGTGCCGCTCCAAAATGGGTCCGGGCGGTGCCGCGCCTAAATGGGTCCGGGCGGTGCCGGGCCTAAATTGGTCCGGGCGGTGCCGCTCCAAAATGGGTCCGGGCGTTGCCGCTCCAAAATAATTCCGGGCGGTGCCGCTCCTAAATTGGTCCGGGCGGTGTCGCGCCTAAATGGGTCCGGGCGGTGCCGCGCCTAAATGGGTCCGGGCGGTGCCGCTCCAAAATGGGTCCGGGCGGTGCCGCTCCAAAATGGGTCCGGGCGGTGCCGTGCCTAAATGGGTCCGGGCGGTGCCGCGCCTAAATGGGTCCGGGCGGTGCCGCGCCTAAATGGGTCCGGGCGGTGCCGCGCCAAAATGGTTCCGGGCGGTGCCGCGCCTAAATGGGTCCGGGCGGTGCCGCGCCTAAATGGGTCCGGGCGGTGCCGCTCCAAAATGGGTCCGGGCGGTGCAGCGCCTAAATGGGTCCGGGCGGTGCCGCCCCTAAATGGGTCCGGGCGGTGCCGCGCCTAAATGGGTCCGGGCGGTGCCGCGCCTAAATGGGTCCGGGCGGTGCCGCGCCTAAATGGGTCCGGGCGGTGCCGCTCCAAAATGGGTCCGGGCGGTGCAGCGCCTAAATGAGTCCGGGCGGTGCCGCGCCTAAATGGGTCCGGGCGGTGCCGCGCCTAAATGGGTCCGGGCGGTGCAGCGCCTAAATGGGTCCGGGCGGTGCCGCGCCTAAATGGGTCCGGGCGGTGCAGCGCCTAAATGGGTCCGGGCGGTGCCGCGCCTAAATGGGTCCGGGCGGTGCCGCTCCAAAATGGGTCCGGGCGGTGCCGCGCCTAAATGGGTCCGGGCGGTGTCGCGCCTAAATGGGTCCGGGCGGTGCCGCGCCTAAATGGGTCCGGGCGGTGCCGCGCCAAAATGGTTCCGGGCGGTGCCGCGCCTAAATGGGTCCGGGCGGTGCCGCGCCTAAATGGGTCCGGGCGGTGCCGCGCCTAAATGGGTCCGGGCGGTGCCGCTCCAAAATGGGTCCGGGCGGTGCAGCGCCTAAATGGGTCCGGGCGGTGCCGCGCCTAAATGGGTCCGGGCGGTGCCGCCCCTAAATGGGTCCGGGCGGTGCCGCGCCTAAATGGGTCCGGGCGGTGCCGCGCCTAAATGGGTCCGGGCGGTGCCGCTCCAAAATGGGTCCGGGCGGTGCCGCGCCTAAATGGGTCCGGGCGGTGCCGCTCCAAAATGGGTCCGGGCGGTGCAGCGCCTAAATGAGTCCGGGCGGTGCAGCGCCTAAATGGGTCCGGGCAGTGCCGCGCCTAAATGGGTCCGGACAGTGCCGCGCCTAAATGGGTCCGGGCGGTGCCGCCCCTAAATGGGTCCGGGCGGTGCCGCGCCTAAATGGGTCCGGGCGGTGCCGCTCCAAAATGGGTCCGGGCGGTGCCGCGCCTAAATGGGTCCGGGCGGTGCCGCTCCAAAATGGGTCCGGGCGGTGCAGCGCCTAAATGAGTCCGGGCGGTGCCGCGCCTAAATGGGTCCGGGCGGTGCCGCGCCTAAATGGGTCCGGGCGGTGCAGCGCCTAAATGGGTCCGGGCGGTGCCGCGCCTAAATGGGTCCGGGCGGTGCAGCGCCTAAATGGGTCCGGGCGGTGCAGCGCCTAAATGGGTCCAGGCGGTGCCGCGCCTAAATGGGTCCGGGCGGTGCCGCTCCAAAATGGGTCCGGGCGGTGCCGCGCCTAAATGGGTCCGGGCGGTGTCGCGCCTAAATGGGTCCGGGCGGTGCCGCGCCTAAATGGGTCCGGGCGGTGCCACTCCAAAATGGGTCCGGGCGGTGCCGCTCCAAAATGGGTCCGGGCGGTGCCGCGCCTAAATGGGTCCGGGCGGTGCCGCGCCAAAATGGGTCCGGGCGGTGTCGCGCCTAAATGGGTCCGGGCGGTGCCGCGCCTAAATGGGTCCGGGCGGTGCCGCTCCAAAATGGGTCCGGGCGGTGCCGCTCCAAAATGGGTCCGGGCGGTGCCGCCCCTAAATGGGTCCGGGCGGTGCCGCGCCTAAATGGGTCCGGGCGGTGCCGCTCCAAAATGGGTCCGGGCGGTGCAGCGCCTAAATGGGTCCGGGCGGTGCCGCGCATAAATGGGTCCGGGCGGTGCCGCGCCTAAATGGGTCCGGGCGGTGCCGCGCCAAAATGGTTCCGGGCGGTGCCGCGCCTAAATGGGTCCGGGCGGTGCCGCGCCTAAATGGTTCCGGGCGGTGCCACCCCTAAATGGGTCCGGGCGGTGCCGCGCCTAAATGGGTCCGGGCGGTGCCGCTCCAAAATAATTCCGGGCGGTGCCGCTCCAAAATGGGTCCGGGCGGTGCCGCGCCTAAATGGGTCCGGGCGGTGCCGCGCCTAAATGGGTCCGGGCGGTGCCGCTCCAAAATGGGTCCGGGCGGTGCCGCGCCTAAATGGGTCCGGGCGGTGCAGCGCCTAAATGGGTCCGGGCGGTGCCGCGCCTAAATGGGTCCGGGCGGTGCCGCGCCTAAATGGGTCCGGGCGGTGCCGCGCCTAAATGGGTCCGGGCGGTGCCGCTCCAAAATAATTCCGGGCGGTGCCGCTCCAAAATGGGTCCGGGCGGTGCCGCGCCTAAATGGGTCTGGGCGGTGCCGCGCCTAAATGGGTCCGGGCGGTGCCGCGCCTAAATGGGTCCGGGCGGTGCAGCGCCTAAATGGGTCCGGGCAGTGCAGCGCCTAAATGGATCCGGGCGGTGCCGCGCCTAAATGGGTCCGGGCGGTGCCGCGCCTAAATGGGTCCGGGCGGTGCCGCTCCAAAATGGGTCCGGGCGGTGCCGCGCCTAAATGGGTCCGGGCGGTGCCGCTCCAAAATGGGTCCGGGCGGTGCAGCGCCTAAATGAGTCCGGGCGGTGCAGCGCCTAAATGGGTCCGGGCAGTGCCGCGCCTAAATGGGTCCGGACAGTGCCGCGCCTAAATGGGTCCGGGCGGTGCCGCCCCTAAATGGGTCCGGGCGGTGCCGCGCCTAAATGGGTCCGGGCGGTGCCGCTCCAAAATGGGTCCGGGCGGTGCCGCGCCTAAATGGGTCCGGGCGGTGCCGCTCCAAAATGGGTCCGGGCGGTGCAGCGCCTAAATGAGTCCGGGCGGTGCCGCGCCTAAATGGGTCCGGGCGGTGCCGCGCCTAAATGGGTCCGGGCGGTGCAGCGCCTAAATGGGTCCGGGCGGTGCCGCGCCTAAATGGGTCCGGGCGGTGCAGCGCCTAAATGGGTCCGGGCGGTGCAGCGCCTAAATGGGTCCAGGCGGTGCCGCGCCTAAATGGGTCCGGGCGGTGCCGCTCCAAAATGGGTCCGGGCGGTGCCGCGCCTAAATGGGTCCGGGCGGTGTCGCGCCTAAATGGGTCCGGGCGGTGCCGCGCCTAAATGGGTCCGGGCGGTGCCACTCCAAAATGGGTCCGGGCGGTGCCGCTCCAAAATGGGTCCGGGCGGTGCCGCGCCTAAATGGGTCCGGGCGGTGCCGCGCCAAAATGGGTCCGGGCGGTGTCGCGCCTAAATGGGTCCGGGCGGTGCCGCGCCTAAATGGGTCCGGGCGGTGCCGCTCCAAAATGGGTCCGGGCGGTGCCGCTCCAAAATGGGTCCGGGCGGTGCCACGCCTAAATGGGTCCGGGCGGTGCCGCGCCTAAATGGGTCCGGGCGGTGCCGCTCCAAAATGTGTCCGGGCGGTGCAGCGCCTAAATGGGTCCGGGCGGTGCCGCGCATAAATGGGTCCGGGCGGTGCCGCGCCTAAATGGGTCCGGGCGGTGCCGCGCCAAAATGGTTCCGGGCGGTGCCGCGCCTAAATGGGTCCGGGCGGTGCCGCGCCTAAATGGTTCCGGGCGGTGCCACCCCTAAATGGGTCCGGGCGGTGCCGCGCCTAAATGGGTCCGGGCGGTGCCGCTCCAAAATAATTCCGGGCGGTGCCGCTCCAAAATGGGTCCGGGCGGTGCCGCGCCTAAATGGGTCCGGGCGGTGCCGCGCCTAAATGGGTCCGGGCGGTGCCGCTCCAAAATGGGTCCGGGCGGTGCCGCGCCTAAATGGGTCCGGGCGGTGCCGCGCCTAAATGGGTCCGGGCGGTGCCGCGCCTAAATGGGTCCGGGCGGTGCCGCGCCTAAATGGGTCCGGGCGGTGCCGCGCCAAAATGGTTCCGGGCGGTGCCGCGCCTAAATGGGTCCGGGCGGTGCCGCCCCTAAATGGGTCCGGGCGTTGCCGCGCCTAAATGGGTCCGGGCGGTGCCGCTCCAAAATAATTCCGGGCGGTGCCGCTCCAAAATGGGTCCGGGCGGTGCCGCGCCTAAATGGGTCTGGGCGGTGCCGCGCCTAAATGGGTCCGGGCGGTGCCGCGCCTAAATGGGTCCGGGCGGTGCAGCGCCTAAATGGGTCCGGGCAGTGCAGCGCCTAAATGGATCCGGGCGGTGCCGCGCCTAAATGGGTCCGGGCGGTGCCGCTCCAAAATGGGTCCGGGCGGTGCCGCGCCTAAATGGGTCCGGGCGGTGCAGCGCCTAAATGGGTCCGGGCGGTGCCGCGCCTAAATGGGTCCGGGCGGTGCCGCTCCAAAATGGGTCCGGGCAGTGCAGCGCCTAAATGGGTCCGGGCGGTGCCGCTCCAAAATGGGTCCGGGCGGTGCCGCTCCAAAATGGGTCCGGGCGGTGCCGCGCCTAAATGGGTCCGGGCGGTGCAGCGCCTAAATGGGTCCGGGCGGTGCCGCGCCTAAATGGGTCCGGGCGGTGCAGCGCCTAAATGGGTCCGGGCGGTGCCGCGCCTAAATGGGTCCGGGCGGTGCAGCGCCTAAATGGGTCCGGGCGGTGCCGCGCCTAAATGGGTCCGGGCGGTGCCGCTCCAAAATGGGTCCGGGCGGTGCCGCGCCTAAATGGGTCCGGGCGGTGCCGCTCCAAAATGGGTCCGGGCGGTGCCGCTCCAAAATGGGTCCGGGCGGTGCCGCGCCTAAATGGGTCCGGGCGGTGCCGCGCCTAAATGGGTCCGGGCGGTGCCGCTCCAAAATGGGTCCGGGCGGTGCCGCGCCTAAATGGGTCCGGGCGGTGCAGCGCCTAAATGGGTCCGGGCGGTGCCGCGCCTAAATGGGTCCGGGCGGTGCCGCGCCTAAATGGGTCCGGGCGGTGCCGCGCCAAAATGGTTCCGGGCGGTGCCGCGCCTAAATGGGTCCGGGCGGTGCCGCCCCTAAATGGGTCCGGGCGGTGCCGCGCCTAAATGGGTCCGGGCGGTGCCGCTCCAAAATAATTCCGGGCGGTGCCGCTCCAAAATGGGTCCGGGCGGTGCCGCGCCCAAATGGGTCCGGGCGGTGCCGCGCCTAAATGGGTCCGGGCGGTGCCGCTCCAAAATAATTCCGGGCGGTGCCGCTCCAAAATGGGTCTGGGCGGTGCCGCGCCTAAATGGGTCTGGGCGGTGCCGCGCCTAAATGGGTCCGGGCGGTGCCGCGCCTAAATGGGTCCGGGCGGTGCCGCGCCTAAATGGGTCCGGGCAGTGCAGCGCCTAAATGGATCCGGGCGGTGCCGCGCCTAAATGGGTCCGGGCGGTGCCGCGCCTAAATGGGTCCGGGCGGTGCCGCTCCAAAATGGGTCCGGGCGGTGCCGCGCCTAAATGGGTCCGGGCGGTGCAGCGCCTAAATGGGTCCGGGCGGTGCCGCGCCTAAATGGGTCCGGGCGGTGCCGCGCCTAAATGGGTCCGGGCGGTGCCGCTCCAAAATGGGTCCGGGCGGTGCAGCGCCTAAATGGGTCCGGGCGGTGCCGCTCCAAAATGGGTCCGGGCGGTGCCGCTCCAAAATGGGTCCGGGCGGTGCTGCGCCTAAATGGGTCCGGGCGGTGCCGCTCCAAAATGGGTCCGGGCGGTGCCGCTCCTAAATGGGTCCGGGCGGTGCCGCGCCCAAATGGGTCCGGGCGGTGCCGCGCCTAAATGGGTCCGGGCGGTGCCGCGCCTAAATGGGTCCGGGCGGTGCAGCGCCTAAATGGGTCCGGGCGATGCCGCGCCTAAATGGGTCCGGGCGGTGCAGCGCCTAAATGGGTCCGGGCGGTGCCGCGCCTAAATGGGTCCGGGCGGTGCCGCTCCTAAATGGGTCCGGGCGGTGCCGCGCCTAAATGGGTCCGGGCGGTGCAGCGCCTAAATGGGTCCGGGCGGTGCCGCGCCTAAATGGGTCCGGGCGGTGCAGCGCCTAAATGGGTCTGGGCGGTGCCGCGCCTAAATGGGTCCGGGCGGTGCAGCGCCTAAATGGGTCCGGGCGGTGCCGCGCCTAAATGGGTCCGGGCGGTGCCGCTCCAAAATGGGTCCGGGCGGTGCCGCGCCTAAATGGGTCCGGGCGGTGCCGCTCCAAAATGGGTCCGGGCGGTGCCGCTCCAAAATGGGTCCGGGCGGTGCCGCGCCTAAATGGGTCCGGGCGGTGCCGCGCCTAAATGGGTCCGGGCGGTGCCGCTCCAAAATGGGTCCGGGCGGTGCCGCGCCAAAATGGTTCCGGGCGGTGCCGCGCCTAAATGGGTCCGGGCGGTGCCGCCCCTAAATGGGTCCGGGCGGTGCCGCGCCTAAATGGGTCCGGGCGGTGCCGCTCCAAAATAATTCCGGGCGGTGCCGCTCCAAAATGGGTCCGGGCGGTGCCGCGCCTAAATGGGTCCGGGCGGTGCCGCGCCTAAATGGGTCCGGGCGGTGCCGCTCCAAAATGGGTCCGGGCGGTGCCGCTCCTAAATGGGTCCGGGCGGTGCCGCTCCAAAATGGGTCCGGGCGGTGCTGCGCCTAAATGGGTCCGGGCGGTGCCGCTCCAAAATGGGTCCGGGCGGTGCCGCGCCTAAATGGGTCCGGGCGGTGCAGCGCCTAAATGGGTCCGGGCGGTGCCGCGCCTAAATGGGTCCGGGCGGTGCAGCGCCTAAATGGGTCCGGGCGGTGCCGCGCCTAAATGGGTCCGGGCGGTGCCGCTCCAAAATGGGTCCGGGCGGTGCCGCGCCTAAATGGGTCCGGGCGGTGCAGCGCCTAAATGGGTCCGGGCGGTGCCGCGCCTAAATGGGTCCGGGCGGTGCAGCGCCTAAATGGGTCCGGGCAAGGCCGCGCCTAAATGGGTCCGGGCGGTGCAGCGCCTAAATGGGTCCGGGCGGTGCCGCGCCTAAATGGGTCCGGGCGGTGCCGCGCCTAAATGGGTCCGGGCGGTGCCGCTCCAAAATGGGTCCGGGCGGTGCCGCGCCTAAATGGGTCCGGGCGGTGCAGCGCCTAAATGGGTCCGGGCGGTGCCGCGCCTAAATGGGTCCGGGCGGTGCCGCTCCAAAATGGGTCCGGGCAGTGCAGCGCCTAAATGGGTCCGGGCGGTGCCGCTCCAAAATGGGTCCGGGCGGTGCCGCTCCAAAATGGGTCCGGGCGGTGCCGCGCCTAAATGGGTCCGGGCGGTGCAGCGCCTAAATGGGTCCGGGCGGTGCCGCGCCTAAATGGGTCCGGGCGGTGCAGCGCCTAAATGGGTCCGGGCGGTGCCGCGCCTAAATGGGTCCGGGCGGTGCAGCGCCTAAATGGGTCCGGGCGGTGCCGCGCCTAAATGGGTCCGGGCGGTGCCGCTCCAAAATGGGTCCGGGCGGTGCCGCGCCTAAATGGGTCCGGGCGGTGCCGCTCCAAAATGGGTCCGGGCGGTGCCGCTCCAAAATGGGTCCGGGCGGTGCCGCGCCTAAATGGGTCCGGGCGGTGCCGCGCCTAAATGGGTCCGGGCGGTGCCGCTCCAAAATGGGTCCGGGCGGTGCCGCGCCTAAATGGGTCCGGGCGGTGCAGCGCCTAAATGGGTCCGGGCGGTGCCGCGCCTAAATGGGTCCGGGCGGTGCCGCGCCAAAATGGTTCCGGGCGGTGCCGCGCCTAAATGGGTCCGGGCGGTGCCGCCCCTAAATGGGTCCGGGCGGTGCCGCGCCTAAATGGGTCCGGGCGGTGCCGCTCCAAAATAATTCCGGGCGGTGCCGCTCCAAAATGGGTCCGGGCGGTGCCGCGCCTAAATGGGTCCGGGCGGTGCCGCGCCTAAATGGGTCCGGGCGGTGCAGCGCCTAAATGGGTCCGGGCGGTGCCGCGCCTAAATGGGTCCGGGCGGTGCCGCCCCTAAATGGGTCCGGGCGGTGCCGCGCCTAAATGGGTCCGGGCGGTGCCGCTCCAAAATAATTCCGGGCGGTGCCGCTCCAAAATGGGTCCGGGCGGTGCCGCGCCTAAATGGGTCCGGGCGGTGCCACGCCTAAATGGGTCCGGGCGGTGCCGCTCCAAAATGGGTCCGGGCGGTGCCGCGCCTAAAAGGGTCCGGGCGGTGCAGCGCCTAAATGGGTCCAGGCGGTGCCGCGCCTAAATGGGTCCGGGCGGTGCCGCGCCTAAATGGGTCCGGGCGGTGCCGCGCCAAAATGGTTCCGGGCGGTGCCGCGCCTAAATGGGTCCGGGCGGTGCCGCCCCTAAATGGGTCCGGGCGGTGCCGCGCCTAAATGGGTCCGGGCGGTGCCGCTCCAAAATAATTCCGGGCGGTGCCGCTCCAAAATGGGTCCGGGCGGTGCCGCGCCTAAATGGGTCTGGGTGGTGCCGCGCCTAAATGGGTCCGGGCGGTGCCGCGCCTAAATGGGTCCGGGCGGTACAGCGCCTAAATGGGTCCGGGCAGTGCAGCGCCTAAATGGATCCGGGCGGTGCCGCGCCTAAATGGGTCCGGGCGGTGCCGCGCCTAAATGGGTCCGGGCGGTGCCGCTCCAAAATGGGTCCGGGCGGTGCCGCGCCTAAATGGGTCCGGGCGGTGCAGCGCCTAAATGGGTCCGGGCGGTGCCGCGCCTAAATGGGTCCGGGCGGTGCCGCTCCAAAATGGGTCCGGGCGGTGCAGCGCCTAAATGGGTCCGGGCGGTGCCGCTCCAAAATGGGTCCGGGCGGTGCCGCTCCAAAATGGGTCCGGGCGGTGCTGCGCCTAAATGGGTCCGGGCGGTGCCGCTCCAAAATGGGTCCGGGCGGTGCCGCTCCTAAATGGGTCCGGGCGGTGCCGCGCCCAAATGGGTCCGGGCGGTGCCGCGCCTAAATGGGTCCGGGCGGTGCCGCGCCTAAATGGGTCCGGGCGGTGCAGCGCCTAAATGGGTCCGGGCGATGCCGCGCCTAAATGGGTCCGGGCGGTGCAGCGCCTAAATGGGTCCGGGCGGTGCCGCGCCTAAATGGGTCCGGGCGGTGCCGCTCCTAAATGGGTCCGGGCGGTGCCGCGCCTAAATGGGTCCGGGCGGTGCAGCGCCTAAATGGGTCCGGGCGGTGCCGCGCCTAAATGGGTCCGGGCGGTGCAGCGCCTAAATGGGTCCGGGCGGTGCCGCGCCTAAATGGGTCCGGGCGGTGCAGCGCCTAAATGGGTCCGGGCGGTGCCGCGCCTAAATGGGTCCGGGCGGTGCCGCTCCAAAATGGGTCCGGGCGGTGCCGCGCCTAAATGGGTCCGGGCGGTGCCGCTCCAAAATGGGTCCGGGCGGTGCCGCTCCAAAATGGGTCCGGGCGGTGCCGCGCCTAAATGGGTCCGGGCGGTGCCGCGCCTAAATGGGTCCGGGCGGTGCCGCTCCAAAATGGGTCCGGGCGGTGCCGCGCCTAAATGGGTACGGGCGGTGCAGCGCCTAAATGGGTCCGGGCGGTGCAGCGCCTAAATGGGTCCGGGCGGTGTCGCGCCAAAATGGTTCCGGGCGGTGCCGCGCCTAAATGGGTCCGGGCGGTGCCGCCCCTAAATGGGTCCGGGCGGTGCCGCGCCTAAATGGGTCCGGGCGGTGCCGCTCCAAAATAATTCCGGGCGGTGCCGCTCCAAAATGGGTCCGGGCGGTGCCGCGCCTAAATGGGTCCGGGCGGTGCCGCGCCTAAATGGGTCCGGGCGGTGCCGCGCCAAAATGGGTCCGGGCGGTGCAGCGCCTAAATGGGTCCGGGCGGTGCCGCGCCTAAATGGGTCCGGGCGGTGCAGCGCCTAAATGGGTCCGGGCAAGGCCGCGCCTAAATGGGTCCGGGCGGTGCAGCGCCTAAATGGGTCCGGGCGGTGCCGCGCCTAAATGGGTCCGGGCGGTGCCGCTCCAAAATGGGTCCGGGCGGTGCCGCGCCTAAATGGGTCCGGGCGGTGCAGCGCCTAAATGGGTCCGGGCGGTGCCGCGCCTAAATGGGTCCGGGCGGTGCCGCTCCTAAATGGGTCCGGGCGGTGCCGCTCCAAAATGGGTCCGGGCGGTGCAGCGCCTAAATGGGTCCGGGCGGTGCCGCTCCAAAATGGGTCCGGGCGGTGCCGCGCCTAAATGGGTCCGGGCGGTGCAGCGCCTAAATGGGTCCGGGCGGTGCCGCGCCTAAATGGGTCCGGGCGGTGCAGCGCCTAAATGGGTCCGGGCGGTGCCGCTCCAAAATGGGTCCGGGCGGTGCCGCGCCTAAATGGGTCCGGGCGGTGCAGCGCCTAAATGGGTCCGGGCTGTGCCGCGCCTAAATGGGTCCGGGCGGTGCCGCTCCAAAATAATTCCGGGCGGTGCCGCTCCAAAATGGGTCCGGGCGGTGCCGCGCCTAAATGGGTCCGGACGGTGCAGCGCCTAAATGGGTCCGGGCGGTGCCGCGCCTAAATGGGTCCGGGCGGTGCCGCTCCAAAATGGGTCCGGGCGGTGCCGCGCCTAAATGGGTCCGGGCGGTGCAGCGCCTAAATGGGTCCGGGCGGTGCCGCCCCTAAATGGGTCCGGGCGGTGCCGCGCCTAAATGGGTCCGGGCGGTGCCGCTCCAAAATAATTCCGGGCGGTGCCGCGCCTAAATGGGTCCGGGCGGTGCCGCTCCAAAATGGGTCTGGGCGGTGCCGCGCCTAAATGGGTCCGGGCGGTGCAGCGCCTAAATGGGTCCGGGCGGTGCCGCTCCTAAATGGGTCCGGGCGGTGCCGCGCCTAAATGGGTCCGGGCGGTGCCGCGCCAAAATGGGTCCGGGCGGTGCCGCCCCTAAATGGGTCCGGGCGGTGCCGCCCCTAAATGGGTCCGGGCGGTGCCGCTCCAAAATGGGTCCGGGCGGTGCCGCGCCTAAATGGGTCCGGGCGGTGCCGCTCCAAAATGGGTCCGGGCGGTGCAGCGCCTAAATGGGTCCGGGCGGTGCCGCGCCTAAATGGGTCCGGGCGGTGACGCGCCTAAATGGGTCCGGGCGGTTCCGCGCCTAAATGGGTCCGGGCGGTGCCGCCCCTAAATGGGTCCGGGCGGTGCCGCGCCTAAATGGGTCCGGGCGGTGCCGCTCCAAAATAATTCCGGGCGGTGCCGCGCCTAAATGGGTCCGGGCGGTGCAGCGCCTAAATGGGTCCGGGCGGTGCCGCTCCTAAATGGGTCCGGGCGGTGCCGCGCCTAAATGGGTCCGGGCGGTGTCGTGCCTAAATGGGTCCGGGCGGTGCCGCGCCAAAATTGGCCCGGGCGGTGCCGCGCCTAAATGGGTCCGGGCGGTGCCGCGCCAAAATGGGTCCGGGCGGTGCCACGCCTAAATGGGTCCGGGCGGTGCCGCGCCTAAATGGGTCCGGGCGGTGCCGCCCCTAAATGGGTCCGGGCGGTGCCGCGCCTAAATGGGTCCGGGCGGTGCCGCTCCAAAATAATTCCGGGCGGTGCCGCTCCAAAATGGGTCCGGGCGGTGCCGCGCCTAAATGGGTCCGGGCGGTGCCGCGCCTAAATGGGTCCGGGCGGTGCAGCGCCTAAATGGGTCCAGGCGGTGCCGCGCCTAAATGGGTCCGGGCGGTGCCGCGCCTAAATGGGTCCGGGCGGTGCCGCCCCTAAATGGGTCCGGGCGGTGCCGCGCCTAAATGGGTCCGGGCGGTGCCGCTCCAAAATAATTCCGGGCGGTGCCGCTCCAAAATGGGTCCGGGCGGTGCCGCCCCTAAATGGGTCCGGGCGGTGCCGCGCCTAAATGGGTCCGGGCGGTGCCGCTCCAAAATAATTCCGGGCGGTGCCGCGCCTAAATGGGTCCGGGCGGTGCCGCGCCTAAATGGGTCCGGGCGGTGCCGCTCCAAAATAATTCCGGGCGGTGCCGCTCCAAAATAATTCCGGGCGGTGCCGCTCCAAAATGGGTCCGGGCGGAGCCGCCCCTAAATGGGTCCGGGCGGTGCCGATCCAAAATAATTCCGGGCGGTGCCGCTCCAAAATGGGTCCGGGCGGTGCCGCGCCTAAATGGGTCCGGGCGGTGCCGCGCCTAAATGGGTCCGGGCGTTGCAGCGCCTAAATGGGTCCGGGCGGTGCCGCGCCTAAATGGGTCCGGGCGGTGCCGCTCCAAAATGGGTCCGGGCGGTGCCACGCCTAAATGGGTCCGGGCGGTGCCGCGCCTAAATGGGTCCGGGCGGTGCCGCTCCAAAATGGGTCCGGGCGGTGCCGCGCCTAAATGGCTCCGGGCGGTGCCGCGCCTAAATGGGTCCGGGCGGTGCAGCGCCTAAATGGGTCCGGGCGGTGCCGCGCCTAAATGGGTCCGGGCGGTGCCGCTCCAAAATGGGTCCGGGCGGTGCCGCGCCTAAATGGGTCCGGGCGGTGCCGCGCCTAAATGGGTCCGGGCGGTGTCGCGCCTAAATGGGTCCGGGCGGTGCCGCGCCTAAATGGGTCCGGGCGGTGCCGCTCCAAAATGGGTCCGGGCGGTGCCGCTCCAAAATGGGTCCGGGCGGTGCAGCGCCTAAATGGGTCCGGGCGGTGCCGCTCCAAAATGGGTCCGGGCGGTGCCGCTCCAAAATGGAAACGGGCGGTGCTGCGCCTAAATGGGTCCGGGTGGTGCCGCTCCAAAATGGGTCCGGGCGGTGCCGCTCCTAAATGGGTCCGGGCGGTGTCGCGCCTAAATGGGTCCGGGCGGTGCCGCGCCAAAATGGGTCCGGGCGGTGCCACGCCTAAATGGGTCCGGGCGGTGCCGCGCCTAAATGGGTCCGGGCGGTGCCGCCCCTAAATGGGTCCGGGCGGTGCCGCGCCTAAATGGGTCCGGGCGGTGCCGCTCCAAAATAATTCCGGGCGGTGCCGCTCCAAAATGGGTCCGGGCGGTGCCGCGCCTAAATGGGTCCGGGCGGTGCCGCGCCTAAATGGGTCCGGGCGGTGCAGCGCCTAAATGGGTCCAGGCGGTGCCGCGCCTAAATGGGTCCGGGCGGTGCCGCGCCTAAATGGGTCCGGGCGGTGCCGCCCCTAAATGGGTCCGGGCGGTGCCGCGCCTAAATGGGTCCGGGCGGTGCCGCTCCAAAATAATTCCGGGCGGTGCCGCTCCAAAATGGGTCCGGGCGGTGCCGCCCCTAAATGGGTCCGGGCGGTGCCGCGCCTAAATGGGTCCGGGCGGTGCCGCTCCAAAATAATTCCGGGCGGTGCCGCGCCTAAATGGGTCCGGGCGGTGCCGCGCCTAAATGGGTCCGGGCGGTGCCGCTCCAAAATAATTCCGGGCGGTGCCGCTCCAAAATAATTCCGGGCGGTGCCGCTCCAAAATGGGTCCGGGCGGAGCCGCCCCTAAATGGGTCCGGGCGGTGCCGATCCAAAATAATTCCGGGCGGTGCCGCTCCAAAATGGGTCCGGGCGGTGCCGCGCCTAAATGGGTCCGGGCGGTGCCGCGCCTAAATGGGTCCGGGCGTTGCAGCGCCTAAATGGGTCCGGGCGGTGCCGCGCCTAAATGGGTCCGGGCGGTGCCGCTCCAAAATGGGTCCGGGCGGTGCCACGCCTAAATGGGTCCGGGCGGTGCCGCGCCTAAATGGGTCCGGGCGGTGCCGCTCCAAAATGGGTCCGGGCGGTGCCGCGCCTAAATGGCTCCGGGCGGTGCCGCGCCTAAATGGGTCCGGGCGGTGCAGCGCCTAAATGGGTCCGGGCGGTGCCGCGCCTAAATGGGTCCGGGCGGTGCCGCTCCAAAATGGGTCCGGGCGGTGCCGCGCCTAAATGGGTCCGGGCGGTGCCGCGCCTAAATGGGTCCGGGCGGTGTCGCGCCTAAATGGGTCCGGGCGGTGCCGCGCCTAAATGGGTCCGGGCGGTGCCGCTCCAAAATGGGTCCGGGCGGTGCCGCTCCAAAATGGAAACGGGCGGTGCTGCGCCTAAATGGGTCCGGGTGGTGCCGCTCCAAAATGGGTCCGGGCGGTGCCGCTCCTAAATGGGTCCGGGCGGTGCAGCACCTAAATGGGTCCGGGCGGTGCCGCGCCTAAATGGGTCCGGGCGGTGCAGCGCCTAAATGGGTCCGGGCGGTGCCGCGCCTAAATGGGTCCGGGCGGTGCCGCTCCAAAATGGGTCCGGGCGGTGCCGCGCCTAAATGGGTCCGGGCGGTGCAGCGCCTAAATGGGTCCGGGCGGTGCCGCGCCTAAATGGGTCCGGGCGGTGCCGCGCCTAAATGGGTCTGGGCGGTGCCGCGCCTAAATGGGTCCGGGCGGTGCAGCGCCTAAATGGTTCCGGGCGGTGCCGCGCCTAAATGGGTCCGGGCGGTTCCGCTCCAAAATGGGTCCGGGCGGTGCCGCGCCTAAATGGGTCCGGGCGGTGCAGCGCCTAAATGGGTCCGGGCGGTGCCGCGCCTAAATGGGTCCGGGCGGTGCCGCTCCTAAATGGGTCCGGGCGGTGCCGCTCCAAAATGGGTCCGGGCGGTGCCGCTCCTAAATTGGTCCGGGCGGTGTCGCGCCTAAATGGGTCCGGGCGGTGCCGCGCCTAAATGGGTCCGGGCGGTGCCGCTCCAAAATGGGTCCGCCGGTGCCGCTCCAAAATGGGTCCGGGCGGTGCAGCGCCTAAATGGGTCCGGGCGGTGCCGCTCCAAAATGGGTCCGGGCGGTGCCGCGCCTAAATGGGTCCGGGCGGTGCAGCGCCTAAATGGGTCCGGGCGGTGCCGCGCCTAAATGGGTCCGGGCGGTGCCGCTCCAAAATAATTCCGGGCGGTGCCGCTCCAAAATGGGTCCGGGCAGTGCCGCGCCTAAATGGGTCCGGGCGGTGCAGAGCCTAAATGGGTCCGGGCGGTGCAGCGCCTAAATGGGTCCGGGCGGTGCCGCTCCAAAATGGGTCCGGGCGGTGCCGCGCCTAAATGGGTCCGGGCGGTGCAGCGCCTAAATGGGTCCGGGCGGTGCCGCGCCTAAATGGGTCCGGGCGGTGCCGCCCCTAAATGGGTCCGGGCGGTGCCGCTCCAAAATGGGTCCGGGCGGTGCCGCTCCAAAATGGGTCCGGGCTGTGCCGCTCCTAAATTGGTCCGGGCGGTGCCGCTCCAAAATGGGTCCGGGCGGTGCCGCGCCTAAATGGGTCCGGGCGGTGCAGCGCCTAAATGGGTCCGGGCAGGGCCGCGCCTAAATGGGTCCGGGCGGTGCCGCTCCAAAATAATTCCGGGCGGTGCCGCTCCAAAATGGGTCCGGGCGGTGCCGCGCCTAAATGGGTCCGGGCGGTGCCGCGCCTAAATGGGTCCGGGCGCTGCCGCTCCAAAATAATTCCAGGCGGTGCCGCGCCTAAATGGGTCCGGGCGGTGCCGCTCCAAAATGGGTCCGGGCGGTGCCGCCCCTAAATGGGTCCGGGCGGTGCCGCGCCTAAATGGGTCCGGGCGGTGCAGCGCCTAAATGGGTCCGGGCGGTTCCGCGCCTAAATGGGTCCGGGCGGTGCCGCCCCTAAATGGGTCCGGGCGGTGCCGCGCCTAAATGGGTCCGGGCGGTGCCGCTCCAAAATGGGTCCGGGCGGTGCCGCTCCAAAATGGGTCCGGGCGGTGCTGCGCCTAAATGGGTCCGGGTGGTGCCGCTCCAAAATGGGTCCGGGCGGTGCCGCTCCTAAATGGGTCCGGGCGGTGCAGCGCCTAAATGGGTCCGGGCGGTGCCGCGCCTAAATGGGTCCGGGCCGTGCCGCCCGTAAATGGGTCCGGTTGGTGCCGCTCCAAAATGGGTCCGGGCGGTGCCGCTCCAAAATGGGTCCGGGCGGTGCCGCGCCTAAATGGGTCCGGGCGGTGCAGCGCCTAAATGGGTCCGGGCGGTGCCGCGCCTAAATGGGTCCGGGCGGTGCCGCTCCAAAATAATTCCGGGCGGTGCCGCTCCAAAATGGGTCCGGGCGGTGCCGCGCCTAAATGGGTCCGGGCGGTGCCGCGCCTAAATGGGTCCGGGCCGTGCCGCCCCTAAATGGGTCCGGGCGGTGCCGCGCCTAAATGGGTCCGGGCGCTGCCGCTCCAAAATAATTCCGGGCGGTGCCGCGCCTAAATGGGTCCGGGCGGTGCCGCTCCAAAATGGGTCCGGGCGGTGCAGCGCCTAAATGGGTCCGGGCGGTGCCGCGCCTAAATGGGTCCGGGCGGTGCAGCGCCTAAATGGGTCCGGGCGGTTCCGCGCCTAAATGGGTCCGGGCGGTGCCGCCCCTAAATGGGTCCGGGCGGTGCCGCGCCTAAATGGGTCCGGGCGGTGCCGCTCCAAAATGGGTCCGGGCGGTGCCGCTCCAAAATGGGTCCGGGCGGTGCTGCGCCTAAATGGGTCCGGGTGGTGCCGCTCCAAAATGGGTCCGGGCGGTGCCGCTCCTAAATGGGTCCGGGCGGTGCAGCGCCTAAATGGGTCCGGGCGGTGCCGCGCCTAAATGGGTCCGGGCGGTGCCGCGCCTAAATGGGTCCGGGCGGTGCAGCGCCTAAATGGGTCCGGGCGGTGCAGCGCCTAAATGGGTCCGGGCGGTTCCGCGCCTAAATGGGTCCGGGCGGTGCCGCGCCTAAATGGGTCCGGGCGGTGCAGCGCCTAAATGGGTCCGGGCGGTTCCGCTCCAAAATGGGTCCGGGCGGTGCCGCGCCTAAATGGGTCCGGGCGGTGCAGCGCCTAAATGGGTCCGGGCGGTGCCGCGCCTAAATGGGTCCGGGCGGTGCCGCTCCTAAATGGGTCCGGGCGGTGCCGCTCCAAAATGGGTCCGGGCGGTGCCGCTCCTAAATTGGTCCGGGCGGTGTCGCGCCTAAATGGGTCCGGGCGGTGCCGCGCCTAAATGGGTCCGGGCGGTGCCGCTCCAAAATGGGTCCGCCGGTGCCGCTCCAAAATGGGTCCGGGCGGTGCAGCGCCTAAATGGGTCCGGGCGGTTCCGCTCCAAAATGGGTCCGGGCGGTGCCGCGCCTAAATGGGTCCGGGCGGTGCAGCGCCTAAATGGGTCCGGGCGGTGCCGCGCCTAAATGGGTCCGGGCGGTGCCGCTCCAAAATAATTCCGGGCGGTGCCGCTCCAAAATGGGTCCGGGCGGTGCCGCGCCTAAATGGGTCCGGGCGGTGCAGAGCCTAAATGGGTCCGGGCGGTGCCGCGCCTAAATGGGTCCGGGCGGTGCCGCTCCAAAATGGGTCCGGGCGGTGCCGCGCCTAAATGGGTCCGGGCGGTGCAGCGCCTAAATGGGTCCGGGCGGTGCCGCGCCTAAATGGGTCCGGGCGGTGCCGCCCCTAAATGGGTCCGGGCGGTGCCGCTCCAAAATGGGTCCGGGCGGTGCCGCTCCAAAATGGGTCCGGGCTGTGCCGCTCCTAAATTGGTCCGGGCGGTGTCGCGCCTAAATGGGTCCGGGCGGTGCCGCGCCTAAATGGGTCCGGGCGGTGCAGCGCCTAAATGGGTCCGGGCGGTGCCGCTCCAAAATGGGTCCGGGCGGTGCCGCTCCAAAATGGGTCCGGGCGGTGCCGCGCCTAAATGGGTCCGGGCGGTGCAGCGCCTAAATGGGTCCGGGCGGTGCCGCGCCTAAATGGGTCCGGGCGGGGCCGCTCCAAAAGAATTCCGGGCGGTGCCGCTCCAAAATGGGTCCGGGCGGTGCCGCGCCTAAATGGGTCCGGGCGGTGCCGCGCCTAAATGGGTCCGGGCCGTGCCGCCCCTAAATGGGTCCGGGCGGTGCCGCGCCTAAATGGGTCCGGGCGGTGCCGCTCCAAAATAATTCCGGGCGGTGCCGCGCCTAAATGGGTCCGGGCGGTGCCGCTCCAAAATGGGTCCGGGCGGTGCAGCGCCTAAATGGGTCCGGGCGGTGCCGCGCCTAAATGGGTCCGGGCGGTGCAGCGCCTAAATGGGTCCGGGTGGTTCCGCGCCTAAATGGGTCCGGGCGGTGCCGCCCCTAAATGGGTCCGGGCGGTGCCGCGCCTAAATGGGTCCGGGCGGTGCCGCTCCAAAATAATTCCGGGCGGTGCCGCGCCTAAATGGGTCCGGGCGGTGCCGCGCCTAAATGGGTCCGGGCGGTGCCGCTCCAAAATGGGTCCGGGCGGTGCCGCGCCTAAATGGGTCCGGGCGGTGCCGCGCCTAAATGGGTCCGGGCGGTGCCGCGCCAAAATGGGTCCGGGCGGTGCCGCGCCTAAATGGGTCCGGGCGGTGCCGCTCCAAAATGGGTCCGGGCGGTACAGCGCCTAAATGGGTCCGGGCGGTGCCGTGCCTAAATGGGTCCGGGCGGTGCCGCCCCTAAATGGGTCCGGGCGGTGCCGCCCCTAAATGGGTCCGGGCGGTGCCGCGCCTAAATGGGTCCGGGCGGTGCCGCTCCAAAATGGGTCCGGGCGGTGCCGCGCCTAAATGGGTCCGGGCGGTGCAGCGCCTAAATGGGTCCGGGCGGTGCCGCTCCAAAATGGGTCCGGGCGGTGCCGCTCCAAAATGGGTCCGGGCGGTGCCGCGCCTAAATGGGTCCGGGCGGTGCAGCGCCTAAATGGGTCCGGGCGGTGCCGCGCCTAAATGGGTCCGGGCGGTGCCGCTCCAAAAGAATTCCGGGCGGTGCCGCTCCAAAATGGGTCCGGGCGGTGCCGCGCCTAAATGGGTCCGGGCGGTGCCGCGCCTAAATGGGTCCGGGCCGTGCCGCCCCTAAATGGGTCCGGGCGGTGCCGCGCCTAAATGGGTCCGGGCGGTGCCGCTCCAAAATAATTCCGGGCGGTGCCGCGCCTAAATGGGTCCGGGCGGTGCCGCTCCAAAATGGGTCCGGGCGGTGCAGCGCCTAAATGGGTCCGGGCGGTGCCGCGCCTAAATGGGTCCGGGCGGTGCAGCGCCTAAATGGGTCCGGGTGGTTCCGCGCCTAAATGGGTCCGGGCGGTGCCGCCCCTAAATGGGTCCGGGCGGTGCCGCGCCTAAATGGGTCCGGGCGGTGCCGCTCCAAAATGGGTCCGGGCGGTGCCGCGCCTAAATGGGTCCGGGCGGTGCCGCGCCTAAATGGGTCCGGGCGGTGCCGCTCCAAAATGGGTCCGGGCGGTGCCGCGCCTAAATGGGTCCGGGCGGTGCAGCGCCTAAATGGGTCCGGGCGGTGCCGCGCCTAAATGGGTCCGGGCGGTGCCGCGCCTAAATGGGTCCGGGCGGTGCCGCGCCAAAATGGGTCCGGGCGGTGCCGCGCCTAAATGGGTCCGGGCGGTGCCGCTCCAAAATGGGTCCGGGCGGTGCAGCGCCTAAATGGGTCCGGGCGGTGCAGCGCCTAAATGGGTCCGGGCGGTGCCGTGCCTAAATGGGTCCGGGCGGTGCCGCCCCTAAATGGGTCCGGGCGGTGCCGCCCCTAAATGGGTCCGGGCGGTGCCGCGCCTAAATGGGTCCGGGCGGTGCCGCTCCAAAATGGGTCCGGGCGGTGCCGCGCCTAAATGGGTCCGGGCGGTGCAGCGCCTAAATGGGTCCGGGCGGTGCCGCGCCTAAATGGGTCCGGGCGGTGCCGCGCCTAAATGGGTCCGGGCGGTGCAGCGCCTAAATGGGTCCGGGCGGTGCCGCCCCTAAATGGGTCCGGGCGGTGCCGCGCCTAAATGGGTCCGGGCGGTGCCGCTCCAAAATAATTCCGGGCGGTGCCGCGCCTAAATGGGTCCGGGCTGTGCCGCGCCTAAATGGGTCCGGGCGGTGCCGCGCCTAAATGGGTCCGGGCGGTGCCGCTCCAAAATAATTCCGGGCGGTGCCGCTCCAAAATGGGTCCGGGCGGTGCCGCGCCTAAATGGGTCCGGGCGGTGCCGCGCCTAAATGGGTCCGGGCCGTGCCGCCCCTAAATGGGTCGGGGCGGTGCCGCGCCTAAATGGGTCCGGGCGGTGCCGCTCCAAAATAATTCCGGGCGGTGCCGCGCCTAAATGGGTCCGGGCGGTGCCGCTCCAAAATGGGTCCGGGCGGTGCAGCCCCTAAATGGGTCCGGGCGGTGCCGCGCCTAAATGGGTCCGGGCGGTGCAGCGCCTAAATGGGTCCGGGCGGTTCCGCGCCTAAATGGGTCCGGGCGGTGCCGCCCCTAAATAGGTCCGGGCGGTGCCGCGCCTAAATGGGTCCGGGCGGTGCCGCTCCAAAATAATTCCGGGCGGTGCCGCGCCTAAATGGGTCCGGGCGGTGCCGCGCCTAAATGGGTCCGGGCGGTGCCGCTCCAAAATGGGTCCGGGCGGTGCCGCGCCTAAATGGGTCCGGGCGGTGCCGCCCCTAAATGGGTCCGGGCGGTGCCGCCCCTAAATGGGTCCGGGCGGTGCCGCGCCTAAATGGGTCCGGGCGGTGCCGCGCCAAAATGGGTCCGGGCGGTGCCGCGCCTAAATGGGTCCGGGCGGTGCCGCTCCAAAATGGGTCCTGGCGGTGCAGCGCCTAAATGGGTCCGGGCGGTGCCGCGCCTAAATGGGTCCGGGCGGTGCAGCGCCTAAATGGGTCCGGGCGGTGCCGCCCCTAAATGGGTCCGGGCGGTGCCGCGCCTAAATGGGTCCGGGCGGTGCCGCTCCAAAATAATTCCGGGCGGTGCCGCTCCAAAATGGGTCCGGGCGGTGCCGCGCCTAAATGGGTCCGGGCGGTGCAGAGCCTAAATGGGTCCGGGCGGTGCAGCGCCTAAATGGGTCCGGGCGGTGCCGCTCCAAAATGGGTCCGGGCGGTGCCGCGCCTAAATGGGTCCGGGCGGTGCAGCGCCTAAATGGGTCCGGGCGGTGCCGCGCCTAAATGGGTCCGGGCGGTGCCGCCCCTAAATGGGTCCGGGCGGTGCCGCTCCAAAATGGGTCCGGGCGGTGCCGCTCCAAAATGGGTCCGGGCTGTGCCGCTCCTAAATTGGTCCGGGCGGTGTCGCGCCTAAATGGGTCCAGGCGGTGCCGCGCCTAAATGGGTCCGGGCGGTGCAGCGCCTAAATGGGTCCGGGCGGTGCCGCTCCAAAATGGGTCCGGGCGGTGCCGCTCCAAAATGGGTCCGGGCGGTGCCGCGCCTAAATGGGTCCGGGCGGTGTAGCGCCTAAATGGGTCCGGGCGGTGCCGCGCCTAAATGGGTCCGGGCGGTGCCGCTCCAAAATAATTCCGGGCGGTGCCGCTCCAAAATGGGTCCGGGCGGTGCCGCGCCTAAATGGGTCCGGGCGGTGCCGCGCCTAAATGGGTCCGGGCCGTGCCGCCCCTAAATGGGTCCGGGCGGTGCCGCGCCTAAATGGGTCCGGGCGCTGCCGCTCCAAAATAATTCCGGGCGGTGCCGCGCCTAAATGGGTCCGGGTGGTGCCGCTCCAAAATGGGTCCGGGCGGTGCAGCGCCTAAATGGGTCCGGGCGGTGCCGCGCCTAAATGGGTCCGGGCGGTGCAGCGCCTAAATGGGTCCGGGCGGTTCCGCGCCTAAATGGGTCCGGGCGGTGCCGCCCCTAAATGGGTCCGGGCGGTGCCGCGCCTAAATGGGTCCGGGCGGTGCCGCTCCAAAATGGGTCCGGGCGGTGCCGCTCCAAAATGGGTCCGGGCGGTGCTGCGCCTAAATGGGTCCGGGTGGTGCCGCTCCAAAATGGGTCCGGGCGGTGCCGCTCCTAAATGGGTCCGGGCGGTGCAGCGCCTAAATGGGTCCGGGCGGTGCCGCGCCTAAATGGGTCCGGGCGGTGCCGCGCCTAAATGGGTCCGGGCGGTGCCGCGCCTAAATGGGTCCGGGCGGTGCAGCGCCTAAATGGGTCCGGGCGGTGCCGCGCCTAAATGGGTCCGGGCGGTGCAGCGCCTAAATGGGTCCGGGCGGTGCCGCGCCTAAATGGGTCCGGGCGGTGCCGCGCCTAAATGGGTCTGGGCGGTGCCGCGCCTAAATGGGTCCGGGCAGTGCAGCGCCTAAATGGTTCCGGGCGGTGCCGCGCCTAAATGGGTCCGGGCGGTTCCGCTCCAAAATGGGTCCGGGCGGTGCCGCGCCTAAATGGGTCCGGGCGGTGCCGCGCCTAAATGGGTCCGGGCGGTGCCGCTCCTAAATGGGTCCGGGCGGTGCCGCTCCAAAATGGGTCCGGGCGGTGCCGCTCCTAAATTGGTCCGGGCGGTGTCGCGCCTAAATGGGTCCGGGCGGTGCCGCGCCTAAATGGGTCCGGGCGGTGCCGCTCCAAAATGGGTCCGCCGGTGCCGCTCCAAAATGGGTCCGGGCGGTGCAGCGCCTAAATGGGTCCGGGCGGTGCCGCTCCAAAATGGGTCCGGGCGGTGCCGCGCCTAAATGGGTCCGGGCGGTGCAGCGCCTAAATGGGTCCGGGCGGTGCCGCGCCTAAATGGGTCCGGGCGGTGCCGCTCCAAAATAATTCCGGGCGGTGCCGCTCCAAAATGGGTCCGGGCGGTGCCGCGCCTAAATGGGTCCGGGCGGTGCAGAGCCTAAATGGGTCCGGGCGGTGCCGCGCCTAAATGGGTCCGGGCGGTGCCGCTCCAAAATGGGTCCGGGCGGTGCCGCCCCTAAATGGGTCCGGGCGGTGCAGCGCCTAAATGGGTCCGGGCGGTGCCGCGCCTAAATGGGTCCGGGCGGTGCCGCCCCTAAATGGGTCCGGGCGGTGCCGCTCCAAAATGGGTCCGGGCTGTGCCGCTCCTAAATTGGTCCGGGCGGTGCCGCGCCTAAATGGGTCCGGGCGGTGCCGCTCCAAAATAATTCCGGGCGATGCCGCTCCAAAATGGGTCCGGGCGGTGCCGCGCCTAAATGGGTCCGGGCGGTGCCGCGCCTAAATGGGTCCGGGCCGTGCCGCCCCTAAATGGGTCCGGGCGGTGCCGCGCCTAAATGGGTCCGGGCGGTGCCGCTCCAAAATAATTCCGGGCGGTGCCGCGCCTAAATGGGTCCGGGCGGTGCCGCTCCAAAATGGGTCCGGGCCGTGCCGCGCCAAAATGGGTCCGGGCGGTGCCGCGCCTAAATGGGTCCGGGCGGTGCAGCGCCTAAATGGGTCCGGGCGGTTCCGCGCCTAAATGGGTCCGGGCGGTGCCGCCCCTAAATGGGTCCGGGCGGTGCCGCGCCTAAATGGGTCCGGGCGGTGCCGCGCCTAAATGAGTCCGGGCGGTGCCGCACCTAAATGGGTCCGGGCGGTGCCGCCCCTAAATGGGTCCGGGCGGTGCCGCGCCTAAATGGGTCCGGGCGGTGCCGCTCCAAAATGGGTCCGGGCGGTGCCGCTCCAAAATGGGTCCGGGCGGTGCTGCGCCTAAATGGGTCCGGGTGGTGCCGCTCCAAAATGGGTCCGGGCGGTGCCGCTCCTAAGTGGGTCCGGGCGGTGCAGCGCCTAAATGGGTCCGGGCGGTGCCGCGCCTAAATGGGTCCGGGCGGTGCCGCGCCTAAATGGGTCCGGGCGGTGCCGCGCCTAAATGGGTCCGGGCGGTGCAGCGCCTAAATGGGTCCGGGCGGTGCCGCGCCTAAATGGGTCCGGGCGGTGCAGCGCCTAAATGGGTCCGGGCGGTGCCGCGCCTAAATGGGTCCGGGCGGTGCCGCGCCTAAATGGGTCTGGGCGGTGCCGCGCCTAAATGGGTCCGGGCAGTGCAGCGCCTAAATGGTTCCGGGCGGTGCCGCGCCTAAATGGGTCCGGGCGGTTCCGCTCCAAAATGGGTCCGGGCGGTGCCGCGCCTAAATGGGTCCGGGCGGTGCAGCGCCTAAATGGGTCCGGGCGGTGCCGCGCCTAAATGGGTCCGGGCGGTGCCGCTCCTAAATGGGTCCGGGCGGTGCCGCTCCAAAATGGGTCCGGGCGGTGCCGCTCCTAAATTGGTCCGGGCGGTGTCGCGCCTAAATGGGTCCGGGCGGTGCCGCGCCTAAATGGGTCCGGGCGGTGCCGCTCCAAAATGGGTCCGCCGATGCCGCTCCAAAATGGGTCCGGGCGGTGCAGCGCCTAAATGGGTCCGGGCGGTGCCGCTCCAAAATGGGTCCGGGCGGTGCCGCGCCTAAATGGGTCCGGGCGGTGCAGCGCCTAAATGGGTCCGGGCGGTGCCGCGCCTAAATGGGTCCGGGCGGTGCCGCTCCAAAATAATTCCGGGCGGTGCCGCTCCAAAATGGGTCCGGGCGGTGCCGCGCCTAAATGGGTCCGGGCGGTGCAGAGCCTAAATGGGTCCGGGCGGTGCCGCGCCTAAATGGGTCCGGGCGGTGCCGCTCCAAAATGGGTCCGGGCGGTGCCGCGCCTAAATGGGTCCGGGCGGTGCAGCGCCTAAATGGGTCCGGGCGGTGCCGCGCCTAAATGGGTCCGGGCGGTGCCGCCCCTAAATGGGTCCGGGCGGTGCCGCTCCAAAATGGGTCCGGGCTGTGCCGCTCCTAAATTGGTCCGGGCGGTGCCGCGCCTAAATGGGTCCGGGCGGTGCCGCTCCAAAATAATTCCGGGCGGTGCCGCTCCAAAATGGGTCCGGGCGGTGCCGCGCCTAAATGGGTCCGGGCGGTGCCGCGCCTAAATGGGTCCGGGCCGTGCCGCCCCTAAATGGGTCCGGGCGGTGCCGCGCCTAAATGGGTCCGGGCGGTGCCGCTCCAAAATAATTCCGGGCGGTGCCGCGCCTAAATGGGTCCGGGCGGTGCCGCTCCAAAATGGGTCCGGGCGGTGCAGCGCCTAAATGGGTCCGGGCGGTGCCGCGCCTAAATGGGTCCGGGCGGTGCAGCGCCTAAATGGGTCCGGGCGGTTCCGCGCCTAAATGGGTCCGGGCGGTGCCGCCCCTAAATGGGTCCGGGCGGTGCCGCGCCTAAATGGGTCCGGGCGGTGCCGCGCCTAAATGAGTCCGGGCGGTGCCGCGCCTAAATGGGTCCGGACGGTGCCGCTCCAAAATGGGTCCGGGCGGTGCTGCGCCTAAATGGGTCCGGGCGGTGCAGCGCCTAAATGGGTCCGGGCGGTGCCGCTCCTAAATGGGTCCGGGCGGTGCCGCGCCTAAATGGGTCCGGGCGGTGCCGCGCCTAAATGGGTCCGGGCGGTGCCGCGCCAAAATGGGTCCGGGCGGTGCCGCGCCTAAATGGGTCCGGGCGGTGCCGCTCCAAAATGGGTCCGGGCGGTGCAGCGCCTAAATGGGTCCGGGCGGTGCCGCGCCTAAATGGGTCCGGGCGGTGCCGCCCCTAAATGGGTCCGGGCGGTGCCGCGCCTAAATGGGTCCGGGCGGTGCCGCTCCAAAATGGGTCCGGGCGGTGCCGCGCCTAAATGGGTCCGGGCGGTGCAGCGCCTAAATGGGTCCGGGCGGTGCCGCGCCTAAATGGGTCCGGGCGGTGCCGCGCCTAAATGGGTCCGGGCGGTGCAGCGCCTAAATGGGTCCGGGCGGTGCCGCCCCTAAATGGGTCCGGGCGGTGCCGCGCCTAAATGGGTCCGGGCGGTGCCGCTCCAAAATAATTCCGGGCGGTGCCGCGCCTAAATGGGTCCGGGCTGTGCCGCGCCTAAATGGGTCCGGGCGGTGCCGCGCCTAAATGGGTCCGGGCGGTGCCGCTCCAAAATAATTCCGGGCGGTGCCGCTCCAAAATGGGTCCGGGCGGTGCCGCGCCTAAATGGGTCCGGGCGGTGCCGCGCCTAAATGGGTCCGGGCCGTGCCGCCCCTAAATGGGTCCGGGCGGTGCCGCGCCTAAATGGGTCCGGGCGGTGCCGCTCCAAAATAATTCCAGGCGGTGCTGCGCCTAAATGGGTCCGGGCGGTGCCGCGCCTAAATGGGTCCGGGCGGTGCAGCGCCTAAATGGGTCCGGGCGGTGCCGCGCCTAAATGGGTCCGGGCGGTGCAGCGCCTAAATGGGTCCGGGCGGTTCCGCGCCTAAATGGGTCCGGGCGGTGCCGCCCCTAAATGGGTCCGGGCGGTGCCGCGCCTAAATGGGTCCGGGCGGTGCCGCTCCAAAATAATTCCGGGCGGTGCCGCGCCTAAATGGGTCCGGGCGGTGCCGCGCCTAAATGGGTCCGGGCGGTGCCGCTCAAAAATGGGTCCGGGCGGTGCCGCGCCTAAATGGGTCCGGGCGGTGCCGCCCCTAAATGGGTCCGGGCGGTGCCGCCCCTAAATGGGTCCGGGCGGTGCCGCGCCTAAATGGGTCCGGGCGGTGCCGCGCCAAAATGGGTCCGGGCGGTGCCGCGCCTAAATGGGTCCGGGCGGTGCCGCTCCAAAATGGGTCCTGGCGGTGCCGCGCCTAAATGGGTCCGGGCGGTGCCGCGCCTAAATGGGTCCGGGCGGTGCAGCGCCTAAATGGGTCCGGGCGGTGCCGCCCCTAAATGGGTCCGGGCGGTGCCGCGCCTAAATGGGTCCGGGCGGTGCCGCTCCAAAATAATTCCGGGCGGTGCCGCGCCTAAATGGGTCCGGGCTGTGCCGCGCCTAAATGGGTCCGGGCGGTGCCGCGCCTAAATGGGTCCGGGCGGTGCCGCTCCAAAATGGGTCCGGGCGGTGCCGCGCCTAAATGGGTCCGGGCGGTGCAGCGCCTAAATGGGTCCGGGCGGTGCCGCGCCTAAATGGGTCCGGGCGGTGCAGCGCCTAAATGGGTCCGGGCGGTGCCGCGCCTAAATGGGTCCGGGCGGTGCCGCTCCAAAATGGGTCCGGGCGGTGCCGCGCCTAAATGGGTCCGGGCGGTGCCGCGCCTAAATGGGACCGGGCGGTGCCGCGCCTAAATGGGTCCGGGCGGTGCCGCGCCTAAATGAGTCCGGGCGGTGTCGCGCCTAAATGGGTCCGGGCGGTGCCGCGCCTAAATGGGTCCGGGCGGTGCCGCTCCAATATGGGTCCGGGCGGTTCAGCGCCTAAATGGGTCCGGGCGGTGCCGCGCCTAAATGGGTCCGGGCGGTGCCGCTCCAAAATAATTCCGGGCGGTGACGCTCCAAAATGGGTCCGGGCGGTGCAGCGCCTAAATGGGTCCGGGCGGTGCCGCTCCTAAATGGGTCCGGGCGGTGCCGCGCCTAAATGGGTCTGGGCGGTGTCGCGCCTAAATGGGTCCGGGCGGTGCCGCCCCTAAATGGGTCCGGGCGGTGCCGCGCCTAAATGGGTCCGGGCGGTGCCGCTCCAAAATAATTCCGGGCGGTGCCGCTCCAAAATGGGTCCGGGCGGTGCCGCCCCTAAATGGGTCCGGGCGGTGCCGCGCCTAAATGGGTCCGGGCGGTGCCGCTCCAAAATAATTCCGGGCGGTGCCGCTCCAAAATGGGTCCGGGCGGTGCCGCCCCTAAATGGGTCCGGGCGGTGCCGCGCCTAAATGGGTCCGGGCGGTGCCGCTCCAAAATAATTCCGGGCGGTGCCGCGCCTAAATGGGTCCGGGCGGTGCCGCGCCTAAATGGGTCCGGGCGGTGCCGCTCCAAAATGGGTCCGGGCGGTGCCGCGCCTAAATGGGTCCGGGCGGTGCAGCGCCTAAATGGGTCCGGGCGGTGCCGCGCCTAAATGGGTCCGGGCGGTGCCGCGCCTAAATGGGTCCGGGCAGTGTCGCGCCTAAATGGGTCCGGGCGGTGCCGCGCCTAAATGGGTCCGGGCGGTGCCGCTCCAAAATGGGTCCGGGCCGTGCCGCTCCAAAATGGGTCCGGGCGGTGCAGCGCCTAAATGGGTCCGGGCGGTGCCGCTCCAAAATGGGTCCGGGCGGTGCCGCGCCTAAATGGGTCCGGGCGGTGCCGCGCCTAAATGGGTCCGGGCGGTTCCGCGCCTAAATGGGTCCGGGCGGTGCCGCGCCTAAATGGGTCCGGGCGGTGCCGCTCCAAAATAATTCCGGGCGGTGCCGCTCCAAAATGGGTCCGGGCGGTGCCGCGCCTAAATGGGTCCGGGCGGTGCCGCGCCTAAATGGGTCCGGGCGGTGCCGCTCCAAAATTATTCCGGGCTGTGCCGCGCCTAAATGGGTCCGGGCGGTGCCGCCCCTAAATGGGTCCGGGCGGTGCAGCGCCTAAATGGGTCCGGGCGGTGCCGCGCCTAAATGGGTCCGGGTGGTGCCGCTCCTAAATGGGTCCGGGTGGTGCCGCTCCAAAATGGGTCCGGGCGGTGCCGCGCCTAAATGGGTCCGGGCGGTGCAGCGCCTAAATGGGTCCGGGCGGTGCCGCGCCTAAATGGGTCCAGGCGGTGCCGCGCCTAAATGGGTCCGGGCGGTGCCGCTCCAAAATAATTCCGGGCGGTGCCTATCCAAAATGGGTCCGGGCGGTGTCGCGCCTAAATGGGTCCGGGCGGTGCCGCGCCTAAATGGGTCCGGGCGGTGCAGCGCCTAAATGGGTCCGGGCGGTGCCGCGCCTAAATGGGTCCGGGCGGTGCAGCGCCTAAATGGGTCCGGGCGGTGCCGCGCCTAAATGGGTCCGGGCGGTGCCGCTCCAAAATGGGTCCGGACGGTGCCGCGCCTAAATGGGTCCGGGCGGTGCAGCGCCTAAATGGGTCCGGGCGGTGCCGCGCCTAAATGGGTCCGGGCGGTGCAGCGCCTAAATGGGTCCGGGCGGTGCCGCGCCTAAATGGGTCCGGGCGGTGCCGCCCCTAAATGGGTCCGGGCGGTGCCGCGCCTAAATGGGTCCGGGCGGTGCAGCGCCTAAATGGGTCCGGGCGGTGCCGCGCCTAAATGGGTCCGGGCGGTGCCGCTCCAAAATGGGTCCGGGCGGTGCCGCGCCTAAATGGGTCCGGGCGGTACCGCGCCTAAATGGGTCCGGGCGGTGCCGCGCCTAAATGGGTCCGGGCAGTGCCGCGCCTAAATGGGTCCAGGCGGTGTCGCTCCTAAATGGGTCCGGGCGGTGCCGCGCCTAAATGGGTCCGGGCGGTGCAGCGCCTAAATGGGTCCGGGCGGTGCCGCGCCTAAATGGGTCCGGGTGGTGCCGCTCCAAAATGGGTCCGGGCGGTGCCGCGCCTAAATGGGTCCGGGCGGTGCAGCGCCTAAATGGGTCCGGGCGGTGCCGCTCCAAAATGGGTCCGGGCGGTGCAGCGCCTAAATGGGTCCGGGCGGTGCCGCGCCTAAATGGGTCCGGGCGGTGCCGCTCCAAAATGGGTCCGGGCGGTGCCGCTCCAAAATGGGTCCGGGCGGTGCCGCGCCTAAATGGGTCCGGGCGGTGCCGCGCCTAAATGGGTCCGGGCGGTGCCACTCCAAAAAGGGTCCGGGCGGTGCCGCGCCTAAATGGGCCCGGGCGGTGCCGCTCCAAAATAATTCCGGGCGGTGCCGCTCCAATATGGGTCCGGGCGGTGCAGCGCCTAAATGGGTCCGGGCGGTGCCGCGCCTAAATGGGTCCGGGCGGTGCAGCGCCTAAATGGGTCCGGGCGGTTCCGCGCCTAAATGGGTCCGGGCGGTGCCGCCCCTAAATGGGTCCGGGCGGTGCCGCGCCTAAATGGGTCCGGGCGGTGCCGCTCCAAAATAATTCCGGGCGGTGCCGCGCCTAAATGGGTCCGGGCGGTGCCGCGCCTAAATGGGTCCGGGCGGTGCCGCTCAAAAATGGGTCCGGGCGGTGCCGCGCCTAAATGGGTCCGGGCGGTGCCGCCCCTAAATGGGTCCGGGCGGTGCCGCGCCTAAATGGGTCCGGGCGGTGCCGCGCCAAAATGGGTCCGGGCGGTGCCGCGCCTAAATGGGTCCGGGCGGTGCCGCTCCAAAATGGGTCCGGGCGGTGCCGCGCCTAAATGGGTCCGGGCGGTGCAGCGCCTAAATGGGTCCGGGCGGTGCCGCCCCTAAATGGGTCCGGGCGGTGCCGCGCCTAAATGGGTCCGGGCGGTGCCGCTCCAAAATAATTCCGGGCGGTGCCGCGCCTAAATGGGTCCGGGCTGTGCCGCGCCTAAATGGGTCCGGGCGGTGCCGCGCCTAAATGGGTCCGGGCGGTGCCGCTCCAAAATGGGTCCGGGCGGTGCCGCGCCTAAATGGGTCCGGGCGGTGCAGCGCCTAAATGGGTCCGGGCGGTGCCGCGCCTAAATGGGTCCGGGCGGTGCAGCGCCTAAATGGGTCCGGGCGGTGCCGCGCCTAAATGGGTCCGGGCGGTGCCGCTCCAAAATGGGTCCGGGCGGTGCCGCGCCTAAATGGGTCCGGGCGGTGCCGCGCCTAAATGGGACCGGGCGGTGCCGCGCCTAAATGGGTCCGGGCGGTGCCGCGCCTAAATGAGTCCGGGCGGTGTCGCGCCTAAATGGGTCCGGGCGGTGCCGCGCCTAAATGGGTCCGGGCGGTGCCGCTCCAATATGGGTCCGGGCGGTGCAGCGCCTAAATGGGTCCGGGCGGTGCCGCGCCTAAATGGGTCCGGGCGGTGCCGCTCCAAAATAATTCCGGGCGGTGACGCTCCAAAATGGGTCCGGGCGGTGCAGCGCCTAAATGGGTCCGGGCGGTGCCGCTCCTAAATGGGTCCGGGCGGTGCCGCGCCTAAATGGGTCTGGGCGGTGTCGCGCCTAAATGGGTCCGGGCGGTGCCGCCCCTAAATGGGTCCGGGCGGTGCCGCGCCTAAATGGGTCCGGGCGGTGCCGCTCCAAAATAATTCCGGGCGGTGCCGCTCCAAAATGGGTCCGGGCGGTGCCGCCCCTAAATGGGTCCGGGCGGTGCCGCGCCTAAATGGGTCCGGGCGGTGCCGCTCCAAAATAATTCCGGGCGGTGCCGCTCCAAAATGGGTCCGGGCGGTGCCGCCCCTAAATGGGTCCGGGCGGTGCCGCGCCTAAATGGGTCCGGGCGGTGCCGCTCCAAAATAATTCCGGGCGGTGCCGCGCCTAAATGGGTCCGGGCGGTGCCGCGCCTAAATGGGTCCGGGCGGTGCCGCTCCAAAATGGGTCCGGGCGGTGCCGCGCCTAAATGGGTCCGGGCGGTGCAGCGCCTAAATGGGTCCGGGCGGTGCCGCGCCTAAATGGGTCCGGGCGGTGCCGCGCCTAAATGGGTCCGGGCAGTGTCGCGCCTAAATGGGTCCGGGCGGTGCCGCGCCTAAATGGGTCCGGGCGGTGCCGCTCCAAAATGGGTCCGGGCCGTGCCGCTCCAAAATGGGTCCGGGCGGTGCAGCGCCTAAATGGGTCCGGGCGGTGCCGCTCCAAAATGGGTCCGGGCGGTGCCGCGCCTAAATGGGTCCGGGCGGTGCCGCGCCTAAATGGGTCCGGGCGGTGCCGCTCCAAAATAATTCCGGGCGGTGCCGCTCCAAAATGGGTCCGGGCGGTGCCGCGCCTAAATGGGTCCGGGCGGTGCCGCGCCTAAATGGGTCCGGGCGGTGCCGCTCCAAAATTATTCCGGGCTGTGCCGCGCCTAAATGGGTCCGGGCGGTGCCGCGCCTAAATGGGTCCGGGCGGTGCAGCGCCTAAATGGGTCCGGGCGGTGCCGCGCCTAAATGGGTCCGGGTGGTGCCGCTCCTAAATGGGTCCGGGTGGTGCCGCTCCAAAATGGGTCCGGGCGGTGCCGCGCCTAAATGGGTCCGGGCGGTGCAGCGCCTAAATGGGTCCGGGCAGTGCCGCGCCTAAATGGGTCCAGGCGGTGCCGCGCCTAAATGGGTCCGGGCGGTGCCGCTCCAAAATAATTCCGGGCGGTGCCTATCCAAAATGGGTCCGGGCGGTGTCGCGCCTAAATGGGTCCGGGCGGTGCCGCGCCTAAATGGGTCCGGGCGGTGCAGCGCCTAAATGGGTCCGGGCGGTGCCGCGCCTAAATGGGTCCGGGCGGTGCAGCGCCTAAATGGGTCCGGGCGGTGCCGCGCCTAAATGGGTCCGGGCGGTGCCGCTCCAAAATGGGTCCGGACGGTGCCGCGCCTAAATGGGTCCGGGCGGTGCAGCGCCTAAATGGGTCCGGGCGGTGCCGCGCCTAAATGGGTCCGGGCGGTGCAGCGCCTAAATGGGTCCGGGCGGTGCCGCGCCTAAATGGGTCCGGGCGGTGCCGCGCCTAAATGGGTCCGGGCGGTGCCGCCCCTAAATGGGTCCGGACGGTGCCGCGCCTAAATGGGTCCGGGCGGTGCAGCGCCTAAATGGGTCCGGGCGGTGCCGCGCCTAAATGGGTCCGGGCGGTGCCGCTCCAAAATGGGTCCGGGCGGTGCCGCGCCTAAATGGGTCCGGGCGGTACCGCGCCTAAATGGGTCCGGGCGGTGCCGCGCCTAAATGGGTCCGGGCAGTGCCGCGCCTAAATGGGTCCAGGCGGTGTCGCTCCTAAATGGGTCCGGGCGGTGCCGCGCCTAAATGGGTCCGGGCGGTGCAGCGCCTAAATGGGTCCGGGCGGTGCCGCGCCTAAATGGGTCCGGGTGGTGCCGCTCCAAAATGGGTCCGGGCGGTGCCGCGCCTAAATGGGTCCGGGCGGTGCAGCGCCTAAATGGGTCCGGGCGGTGCCGCTCCAAAATGGGTCCGGGCGGTGCAGCGCCTAAATGGGTCCGGGCGGTGCCGCGCCTAAATGGGTCCGGGCGGTGCCGCTCCAAAATGGGTCCGGGCGGTGCCGCTCCAAAATGGGTCCGGGCGGTGCCGCGCCTAAATGGGTCCGGGCGGTGCCGCGCCTAAATGGGTCCGGGCGGTGCCACTCCAAAAAGGGTCCGGGCGGTGCCGCGCCTAAATGGGCCCGGGCGGTGCCGCTCCAAAATAATTCCGGGCGGTGCCGCTCCAAAATGGGTCCGGGCGGTGCCGCGCCTAAATGGGTCCGGGCGGTGCCGCTCCAAAATAATTCCGGGCTGTGCCGCTCCAAAATGGGTCCGGGCGGTGCCGCGCCTAAATGGGTCCGGGCGGTGCCGCTCCAAAATGGGTCCGGGCGGTGCCGCGCCTAAATGGGTCCGGGCGGTGCCGCTCCAAAATGGGTCCGGGCGGTGCCGCGCCTAAATGGGTCCGGGCGGTGCCGCCCCTAAATGGGTCCGGGCGGTGCCGCTCCAAAATGGGTCCGGGCGGTGCCGCGCCTAAATGGGTCCGGGCGGTGCAGCGCCTAAATGGGTCCGGGCGGTGCCGCTCCTAAATGGGTCCGGGCGGTGCCGCGCCTAAATGGGTCCGGGCGGTGCCGCTCCAAAATAATTCCGGGCTGTGCCGCTCCAAAATGGGTCCGGGCGGTGCCGCGCCTAAATGGGTCCGGGCGGTGCCGCGCCTAAATGGGTCCGGGCGGTGCCGCTCCAAAATGGGTCCGGGCGGTGCCGCGCCTAAATGGGTCCGGGCGGTACCGCGCCTAAATGGGTCCGGGGGGTGCCGCGCCTAAATGGGTCCGGGCAGTGCCGCGCCTAAATGGGTCCAGGGCGGTGTCGCTCCTAAATGGGTCCGGGCGGGCGCGCCTAAATGGGTCCGGGCGGTGCCGCGCCTAAATGGGTCCGGGCGGTGCAGCGCCTAAATGGGTCCGGGCGGTGCCGCGCCTAAATGGGTCCGGGCGGTGCCGCTCCAAAATGGGTCCGGGCGGTGCCGCGCCTAAATGGGTCCGGGCGGTGCCGCGCCTAAATGGGTCCGGGCGGTGCCGCTCCAAAAAGGGTCCGGGCGGTGCCGCGCCTAAATGGGCCCGGGCGGTGCCGCTCCAAAATAATTCCGGGCGGTGCCGCTCCAAAATGGGTCCGGGCGGTGCCGCGCCTAAATGGGTCCGGGCGGTGCCGCTCCAAAATAATTCCGGGCTGTGCCGCTCCAAAATGGGTCCGGGCGGTGCCGCGCCTAAATGGGTCCGGGCGGTGCCGCTCCAAAATGGGTCCGGGCGGTGCCGCTCCAAAATGGGTCCGGGCGGTGCCGCGCCTAAATGGGTCCGGGCAGTGTCGCGCCTAAATGGGTCCGGGCGGTGCCGCTCCAAAATGGGTCCGGGCGGTGCCGCGCCTAAATGGGTCCGGGCGGTGCAGCGCCTAAATGGGTCCGGGCGGTGCCGCTCCTAAATGGGTCCGGGCGGTGCCGCGCCTAAATCGGTCCGGGCGGTGCCGCTCCTAAATGGGTCCGGGCGGTGCCGCGCCTAAATGGGTCCGGGCGGTGCCGCTCCAAAATAATTCCGGGCTGTGCCGCTCCAAAATGGGTCCGGGCGGTGCCGCGCCTAAATGGGTCCGGGCGGTGCCGCTCCTAAATGGGTCCGGGCGGTGCCGCGCCTAAATGGGCCCGGGCGGTGCCGCTCCAAAATAATTCCGGGCGGTGCCGCTCCAATATGGGTCCGGGCGGTGCAGCGCCTAAATGGGTCCGGGCGGTGCCGCGCCTAAATGGGTCCGGGCGGTGCAGCGCCTAAATGGGTCCGGGCGGTTCCGCGCCTAAATGGGTCCGGGCGGTGCCGCCCCTAAATGGGTCCGGGCGGTGCCGCGCCTAAATGGGTCCGGGCGGTGCCGCTCCAAAATAATTCCGGGCGGTGCCGCGCCTAAATGGGTCCGGGCGGTGCCGCGCCTAAATGGGTCCGGGCGGTGCCGCTCAAAAATGGGTCCGGGCGGTGCCGCGCCTAAATGGGTCCGGGCGGTGCCGCCCCTAAATGGGTCCGGGCGGTGCCGCCCCTAAATGGGTCCGGGCGGTGCCGCGCCTAAATGGGTCCGGGCGGTGCCGCGCCAAAATGGGTCCGGGCGGTGCCGCGCCTAAATGGGTCCGGGCGGTGCCGCTCCAAAATGGGTCCTGGCGGTGCCGCGCCTAAATGGGTCCGGGCGGTGCCGCGCCTAAATGGGTCCGGGCGGTGCAGCGCCTAAATGGGTCCGGGCGGTGCCGCCCCTAAATGGGTCCGGGCGGTGCCGCGCCTAAATGGGTCCGGGCGGTGCCGCTCCAAAATAATTCCGGGCGGTGCCGCGCCTAAATGGGTCCGGGCTGTGCCGCGCCTAAATGGGTCCGGGCGGTGCCGCGCCTAAATGGGTCCGGGCGGTGCCGCTCCAAAATGGGTCCGGGCGGTGCCACGCCTAAATGGGTCCGGGCGGTGCAGCGCCTAAATGGGTCCGGGCGGTGCCGCGCCTAAATGGGTCCGGGCGGTGCAGCGCCTAAATGGGTCCGGGCGGTGCCGCGCCTAAATGGGTCCGGGCGGTGCCGCTCCAAAATGGGTCCGGGCGGTGCCGCGCCTAAATGGGACCGGGCGGTGCCGCGCCTAAATGGGTCCGGGCGGTGCCGCGCCTAAATGAGTCCGGGCGGTGTCGCGCCTAAATGGGTCCGGGCGGTGCCGCGCCTAAATGGGTCCGGGCGGTGCCGCTCCAATATGGGTCCGGGCGGTGCAGCGCCTAAATGGGTCCGGGCGGTGCCGCGCCTAAATGGGTCCGGGCGGTGCCGCTCCAAAATAATTCCGGGCGGTGACGCTCCAAAATGGGTCCGGGCGGTGCAGCGCCTAAATGGGTCCGGGCGGTGCCGCTCCTAAATGGGTCCGGGCGGTGCCGCGCCTAAATGGGTCTGGGCGGTGTCGCGCCTAAATGGGTCCGGGCGGTGCCGCCCCTAAATGGGTCCGGGCGGTGCCGCGCCTAAATGGGTCCGGGCGGTGCCGCTCCAAAATAATTCCGGGCGGTGCCGCTCCAAAATGGGTCCGGGCGGTGCCGCCCCTAAATGGGTCCGGGCGGTGCCGCGCCTAAATGGGTCCGGGCGGTGCCGCTCCAAAATAATTCCGGGCGGTGCCGCTCCAAAATGGGTCCGGGCAGTGCCGCCCCTAAATGTGTCCGGGCGGTGCCGCGCCTAAATGGGTCCGGGCGGTGCCGCTCCAAAATAATTCCGGGCGGTGCCGCGCCTAAATGGGTCCGGGCGGTGCCGCGCCTAAATGGGTCCGGGCGGTGCCGCTCCAAAATGGGTCCGGGCGGTGCCGCGCCTAAATGGGTCCGGGCGGTGCAGCGCCTAAATGGGTCCGGGCGGTGCCGCGCCTAAATGGGTCCGGGTGGTGCCGCGCCTAAATGGGTCCGGGCGGTGTCGCGCCTAAATGGGTCCGGGCGGTGCCGCGCCTAAATGGGTCCGGGCGGTGCCGCTCCAAAATGGGTCCGGGCCGTGCCGCTCCAAAATGGGTCCGGGCGGTGCAGCGCCTAAATGGGTCCGGGCGGTGCCGCTCCAAAATGGTTCCGGGCGGTGCCGCGCCTAAATGGGTCCGGGCGGTGCCGCGCCTAAATGGGTCCGGGCGGTGCCGCGCCTAAATGGGTCCGGGCGGTGCCGCTCCAAAATAATTCCGGGCGGTGCCGCTCCAAAATGGGTCCGGGCGGTGCCGCGCCTAAATGGGTCCGGGCGGTGCCGCGCCTAAATGGGTCCGGGCGGTGCCGCTCCAAAATTATTCCGGGCTGTGCCGCGCCTAAATGGGTCCGGGCGGTGCCGCGCCTAAATGGGTCCGGGCGGTGCAGCGCCTAAATGGGTCCGGGCGGTGCCGCGCCTAAATGGGTCCGGGTGGTGCCGCTCCTAAATGGGTCCGGGTGGTGCCGCTCCAAAATGGGTCCGGGCGGTGCCGCGCCTAAATGGGTCCGGGCGGTGCAGCGCCTAAATGGGTCCGGGCGGTGCCGCGCCTAAATGGGTCCAGGCGGTGCCGCGCCTAAATGGGTCCGGGCGGTGCCGCTCCAAAATAATTCCGGGCGGTGCCTATCCAAAATGGGTCCGGGCGGTGTCGCGCCTAAATGGGTCCGGGCGGTGCCGCGCCTAAATGGGTCCGGGCGGTGCAGCGCCTAAATGGGTCCGGGCGGTGCCGCGCCTAAATGGGTCCGGGCGGTGCAGCGCCTAAATGGGTCCGGGCGGTGCCGCGCCTAAATGGGTCCGGGCGGTGCCGCTCCAAAATGGGTCCGGACGGTGCCGCGCCTAAATGGGTCCGGGCGGTGCAGCGCCTAAATGGGTCCGGGCGGTGCCGCGCCTAAATGGGTCCGGGCGGTGCAGCGCCTAAATGGGTCCGGGCGGTGCCGCGCCTAAATGGGTCCGGGCGGTGCCGCGCCTAAATGGGTCCGGGCGGTGCCGCCCCTAAATGGGTCCGGGCGGTACCGCGCCTAAATGGGTCCGGGCGGTGCAGCGCCTAAATGGGTCCGGGCGGTGCCGCGCCTAAATGGGTCCGGGCGGTGCCGCTCCAAAATGGGTCCGGGCGGTGCCGCGCCTAAATGGGTCCGGGCGGTACCGCGCCTAAATGGGTCCGGGCGGTGCCGCGCCTAAATGGGTCCGGGCAGTGCCGCGCCTAAATGGGTCCAGGCGGTGTCGCTCCTAAATGGGTCCGGGCGGTGCCGCGCCTAAATGGGTCCGGGCGGTGCAGCGCCTAAATGGGTCCGGGCGGTGCCGCGCCTAAATGGGTCCGGGTGGTGCCGCTCCAAAATGGGTCCGGGCGGTGCCGCGCCTAAATGGGTCCGGGCGGTGCAGCGCCTAAATGGGTCCGGGCGGTGCCGCTCCAAAATGGGTCCGGGCGGTGCAGCGCCTAAATGGGTCCGGGCGGTGCCGCGCCTAAATGGGTCCGGGCGGTGCCGCTCCAAAATGGGTCCGGGCGGTGCCGCTCCAAAATGGGTCCGGGCGGTGCAGCGCCTAAATGGGTCCGGGCGGTGCCGCGCCTAAATGGGTCCGGGCGGTGCCACTCCAAAAAGGGTCCGGGCGGTGCCGCGCCTAAATGGGTCCGGGCGGTGCCGCGCCTAAATGGGTCCGGGCGGTGCAGCGCCTAAATGGGTCCGGGCGGTGCCGCGCCTAAATGGGTCCGGGCGGTGCAGCGCCTAAATGGGTCCGGGCGGTGCCGCGCCTAAATGGGTCCGGGCGGTGCCGCTCCAAAATGGGTCCGGACGGTGCCGCGCCTAAATGGGTCCGGGCGGTGCAGCGCCTAAATGGGTCCGGGCGGTGCCGCGCCTAAATGGGTCCGGGCGGTGCAGCGCCTAAATGGGTCCGGGCGGTGCCGCGCCTAAATGGGTCCGGGCGGTGCCGCGCCTAAATGGGTCCGGGCGGTGCCGCCCCTAAATGGGTCCGGGCGGTGCCGCGCCTAAATGGGTCCGGGCGGTGCAGCGCCTAAATGGGTCCGGGCGGTGCCGCGCCTAAATGGGTCCGGGCGGTGCCGCTCCAAAATGGGTCCGGGCGGTGCCGCGCCTAAATGGGTCCGGGCGGTACCGCGCCTAAATGGGTCCGGGCGGTGCCGCGCCTAAATGGGTCCGGGCAGTGCCGCGCCTAAATGGGTCCAGGCGGTGTCGCTCCTAAATGGGTCCGGGCGGTGCCGCGCCTAAATGGGTCCGGGCGGTGCAGCGCCTAAATGGGTCCGGGCGGTGCCGCGCCTAAATGGGTCCGGGTGGTGCCGCTCCAAAATGGGTCCGGGCGGTGCCGCGCCTAAATGGGTCCGGGCGGTGCAGCGCCTAAATGGGTCCGGGCGGTGCCGCTCCAAAATGGGTCCGGGCGGTGCAGCGCCTAAATGGGTCCGGGCGGTGCCGCGCCTAAATGGGTCCGGGCGGTGCCGCTCCAAAATGGGTCCGGGCGGTGCCGCTCCAAAATGGGTCCGGGCGGTGCCGCGCCTAAATGGGTCCGGGCGGTGCCGCGCCTAAATGGGTCCGGGCGGTGCCACTCCAAAAAGGGTCCGGGCGGTGCCGCGCCTAAATGGGCCCGGGCGGTGCCGCTCCAAAATAATTCCGGGCGGTGCCGCTCCAAAATGGGTCCGGGCGGTGCCGCGCCTAAATGGGTCCGGGCGGTGCCGCTCCAAAATAATTCCGGGCTGTGCCGCTCCAAAATGGGTCCGGGCGGTGCCGCGCCTAAATGGGTCCGGGCGGTGCCGCTCCAAAATGGGTCCGGGCGGTGCCGCGCCTAAATGGGTCCGGGCGGTGCCGCTCCAAAATGGGTCCGGGCGGTGCCGCGCCTAAATGGGTCCGGGCGGTGCCGCCCCTAAATGGGTCCGGGCGGTGCCGCTCCAAAATGGGTCCGGGCGGTGCCGCGCCTAAATGGGTCCGGGCGGTGCAGCGCCTAAATGGGTCCGGGCGGTGCCGCTCCTAAATGGGTCCGGGCGGTGCCGCGCCTAAATGGGTCCGGGCGGTGCCGCTCCAAAATAATTCCGGGCTGTGCCGCTCCAAAATGGGTCCGGGCGGTGCCGCGCCTAAATGGGTCCGGGCGGTGCCGCGCCTAAATGGGTCCGGGCGGTGCCGCTCCAAAATGGGTCCGGGCGGTGCCGCGCCTAAATGGGTCCGGGCGGTACCGCGCCTAAATGGGTCCGGGCGGTGCCGCGCCTAAATGGGTCCGGGCAGTGCCGCGCCTAAATGGGTCCAGGCGGTGTCGCTCCTAAATGGGTCCGGGCGGTGCCGCGCCTAAATGGGTCCGGGCGGTGCCGCGCCTAAATGGGTCCGGGCGGTGCAGCGCCTAAATGGGTCCGGGCGGTGCCGCGCCTAAATGGGTCCGGGTGGTGCCGCTCCAAAATGGGTCCGGGCGGTGCCGCGCCTAAATGGGTCCGGGCGGTGCAGCGCCTAAATGGGTCCGGGCGGTGCCGCTCCAAAATGGGTCCGGGCGGTGCAGCGCCTAAATGGGTCCGGGCGGTGCCGCGCCTAAATGGGTCCGGGCGGTGCCGCTCCAAAATGGGTCCGGGCGGTGCCGCTCCAAAATGGGTCCGGGCGGTGCCGCGCCTAAATGGGTCCGGGCGGTGCCGCGCCTAAATGGGTCCGGGCGGTGCCGCTCCAAAAAGGGTCCGGGCGGTGCCGCGCCTAAATGGGCCCGGGCGGTGCCGCTCCAAAATAATTCCGGGCGGTGCCGCTCCAAAATGGGTCCGGGCGGTGCCGCGCCTAAATGGGTCCGGGCGGTGCCGCTCCAAAATAATTCCGGGCTGTGCCGCTCCAAAATGGGTCCGGGCGGTGCCGCGCCTAAATGGGTCCGGGCGGTGCCGCTCCAAAATGGGTCCGGGCGGTGCCGCGCCTAAATGGGTCCGGGCGGTGCCGCTCCAAAATGGGTCCGGGCTGTGCCGCGCCTAAATGGGTCCGGGCGGTGTCGCGCCTAAATGGGTCCGGGCGGTGCCGCTCCAAAATGGGTCCGGGCGGTGCCGCGCCTAAATGGGTCCGGGCGGTGCAGCGCCTAAATGGGTCCGGGCGGTGCCGCTCCTAAATGGGTCCGGGCGGTGCCGCGCCTAAATGGGTCCGGGCGGTGCCGCTCCTAAATGGGTCCGGGCGGTGCCGCGCCTAAATGGGTCCGGGCGGTGCCGCTCCAAAATAATTCCGGGCTGTGCCGCTCCAAAATGGGTCCGGGCGGTGCCGCGCCTAAATGGGTCCGGGCGGTGCCGCTCCAAAATGGGTCCGGGCGGTGCAGCGCCTAAATGGGTCCAGGCGGTTCCGCGCCTAAATGGGTCCGGGCGGTGCCGCGCCTAAATGGGTCCGGGCGGTGCCGCTCCAAAATGGGTCCGGGCGGTGCCGCGCCTAAATGGGTCCAGGCGGTGCCGCTCCAAAATAATTCCGGGCGGTGCCGCGCCTAAATGGGTCCGGGCGGTGCCGCTCCAAAATAATTCCGGGCTGTGCCGCTCCAAAATGGGTCCGGGCGGTGCCGCGCCTAAATGGGTCCGGGCGGTGCCGCGCCTAAATGGGTCCGGGCGGTGCAGCGCCTAAATGGGTCCGGGCGGTGCCGCGCCTAAATGGGTCCGGGCGGTGCCGCGCCTAAATGGGTCCGGGTGGTGCCGCTCCAAAATGGGTCCGGGCGGTGCCGCGCCTAAATGGGTCCGGGCGGTGCAGCGCCTAAATGGGTCCGGGCGGTGCCGCTCCAAAATGGGTCCGGGCGGTGCAGCGCCTAAATGGGTCCGGGCGGTGCCGCGCCTAAATGGGTCCGGGCGGTGCCGCTCCAAAATGGGTCCGGGCGGTGCCGCGCCTAAATGGGTCCGGGCGGTGCCGCTCCAAAAAGGGTCCGGGCGGTGCCGCGCCTAAATGGGCCCGGGCGGTGCCGCTCCTAAATAATTCCGGGCGGTGCCGCTCCAAAATGGGTCCGGGCGGTGCCGCGCCTAAATGGGTCCGGGCGGTGCCGCTCCAAAATAATTCCGGGCTGTGCCGCTCCAAAATGGGTCCGGGCGGTGCCGCGCCTAAATGGGTCCGGGCGGTGCCGCTCCAAAATGGGTCCGGGCGGTGCCGCGCCTAAATGGGTCCGGGCGGTGCCGCTCCAAAATGGGTCCGGGCGGTGCCGCGCCTAAATGGGTCCGGGCGGTGCCGCTCCAAAATGGGTCCGGGCGGTGCCGCGCCTAAATGGGTCCGGGCGGTGCAGCGCCTAAATGGGTCCGGGCGGTGCCGCTCATAAATGGGTCCGGGCGGTGCCGCGCCTAAATGGGTCCGGGCGGTGCCGCTCCTAAATGGGTCCGGGCGGTGCCGCGCCTAAATGGGTCCGGGCGGTGCCGCTTCAAAATAATTCCGGGCTGTGCCGCTCCAAAATGGGTCCGGGCGGTGCCGCGCCTAAATGGGTCCGGGCGGTGCCGCGCCTAAATGGGTCCGGGCGGTGCCGCGCCTAAATGGGTCCGGGCGGTGCCGCTCCAAAAAGGGTCCGGGCGGTGCCGCGCCTAAATGGGTCCGGGCGGTGCCGCTCCAAAATGGGTCCGGGCGGTGCCGCGCCTAAATGGTTCCGGGCGGTGCAGCGCCTAAATGGGTCCGGGCGGTGCCGCGCCTAAATGGGTCCGGGCGGTGCAGCGCCTAAATGGGTCCGGGCGGTGCCGCGCCTAAATGGGTCCGGGCGGTGCCGCTCCAAAATGGGTCCGGGCGGTGCCGCGCCTAAATGGGTCCGGGCGGTGCCGCGCCTAAATGGGTCCGGGCGGTGTCGCGCCTAAATGGGTCCGGGCGGTGCCGCGCCTAAATGGGTCCGGGCGGTGCCGCTCCAATATGGGTCCGGGCGGTGCCGCTCCAAAATGGGTCCCGGCGGTGCAGCGCCTAAATGGGTCCGGGCGGTGCCGCTCCAAAATGGGTCCGGGCGGTGCCGCGCCTAAATGGGTCCGGGCGGTGCCGCGCCTAAATGGGACCGGGCGGTGCCGCGCCTAAATGGGTCCGGGCGGTGCCGCGCCTAAATGGGTCCGGGCGGTGCCGCTCCAATATGGGTCCGGGCGGTGCCGCTCCAAAATGGGTCCGGGCAGTGCAGCGCCTAAATGGGTCCGGGCGGTGCCGCGCCTAAATGGGTCCGGGCGGTGCCGCTCCAAAATAATTCCGGGCGGTGACGCTCCAAAATGGGTCCGGGCGGTGCAGCGCCTAAATGGGTCCGGGCGGTGTCGCTCCTAAATGGGTCCGGGCGGTGCCGCGCCTAAATGGGTCCGGGCGGTGCCGCCCCTAAATGGGTCCGGGCGGTGCCGCGCCTAAATGGGTCCGGGCGGTGCCGCTCCAAAATAATTCCGGGCGGTGCCTATCCAAAATGGGTCCGGGCGGTGCCGCGCCTAAATGGGTCCGGGCGGTGCCGCGCCTAAATGGGTCCGGGCGGTGCAGCGCCTAAATGGGTCCGGGCGGTGCCGCGCCTAAATGGGTCCGGGCGGTGCAGCGCCTAAATGGGTCCGGGCGGTGCCGCGCCTAAATGGGTCCGGGCGGTGCCGCTCCAAAATGGGTCCGGGCGGTGCCGCGCCTAAATGGGTCCGGGCGGTGCCGCTCCAAAATGGGTCCGGGCGGTGCCGCGCCTAAATGGGTCCGGGCGGTGCAGCGCCTAAATGGGTCCGGGCGGTGCCGCGCCTAAATGGGTCCGGGCGGTGCCGCGCCTAAATGGGTCCGGGCGGTGCAGCGCCTAAATGGGTCCGGGCGGTGCCGCGCCTAAATGGGTCCGGGCGGTGCAGCGCCTAAATGGGTCCGGGCGGTGCCGCGCCTAAATGGGTCCGGGCGGTGCCGCTCCAAAATGGGTCCGAGCGGTGCCGCGCCTAAATGGGTCCGGGCGGTACCGCGCCTAAATGGGTCCGGGCGGTGCCGCGCCTAAATGGGTCCGGGCAGTGCCGCGCCTAAATGGGTCCAGGCGGTGTCGCTCCTAAATGGGTCCGGGCGGTACCGCGCCTAAATGGGTCCAGGCGCTGCACCGCCTAAATGGGTCTGGGCGGTGCAGCGCCTAAATGGGTCCGGGCGGTGCCGCGCCTAAATGGGTCCGGGTGGTGCCGCTCCAAAATGGGTCCGGGCGGTGCAGCGCCTAAATGGGTCCGGGCGGTGCCGCTCCAAAATGGGTCCGGGCGGTGCAGCGCCTAAATGGGTCCGGGCGGTGCCGCGCCTAAATGGGTCCGGGCGGTGCCGCTCCAAAATGGGTCCGGGCGGTGCCGCTCCAAAATGGGTCCGGGCGGTGCCGCGCCTAAATGGGTCCGGGCGGTGCCGCGCCTAAATGGGTCCGGGCGGTGCCGCTCCAAAAAGGGTCCGGGCGGTGCCGCGCCTAAATGGGTCCGGGCGGTGCCGCTCCAAAATAATTCCGGGCGGTGCCGCTCCAAAATGGGTCCGGGCGGTGCCGCGCCTAAATGGGTCCGGGTGGTGCCGCTCCAAAATAATTCCGGGCTGTGCCGCTCCAAAATGGGTCCGGGCGGTGCCGCGCCTAAATGGGTCCGGGCGGTGCCGCTCCAAAATGGGTCCGGGCGGTGCCGCGCCTAAATGGGTCCGGGCGGTGCCGCTCCAAAATGGGTCCGGGCGGTGCCGCGCCTAAATGGGTCCGGGCGGTGCCGCGCCTAAATGGGTCCGGGCGGTGCCGCTCCAAAATGGGTCCGGGCGGTGCCGCGCCTAAATGGGTCCGGGCGGTGCAGCGCCTAAATGGGTCCGGGCGGTGCCGCTCCTAAATGGGTCCGGGCGGTGCCGCGCCTAAATGGGTCCGGGCGGTGCCGCTCCTAAATGGGTCCGGGCGGTGCCGCGCCTAAATGGGTCCGGGCGGTGCCGCTCCAAAATAATTCCGGGCTGTGCCGTTCCAAAATCGGTCCGGGCGGTGCCGCGCCTAAATGGGTCTGGTCGGTGCCGCTCCAAAATGGGTCCGGGCGGTGCAGCGCCTAAATGGGTCCAGGCGGTTCCGCGCCTATATGGGTCCGGGCGGTGCCGCGCCTAAATGGGTCCGGGCGGTGCCGCTCCAAAATGGGTCCGGGCGGTGCCGCGCCTAAATGGGTCCGGGCGGTGCCGCTCCAAAATGGGTCCGGGCGGTGCCGCGCCTAAATGGGTCCGGGCGGTGCCGCTCCAAAATAATTCCGGGCTGTGCCGCTCCAAAATGGGTCCGGGCGGTGCCGCGCCTAAATGGGTCCGGGCGGTGCAGCGCCTAAATGGGTCCGGGCGGTGCCGCGCCTAAATGGGTCCGGGCGGTGCCGCGCCTAAATGGGTCCGGGTGGTGCCGCTCCAAAATGGGTCCGGGCGGTGCCGCGCCTAAATGGGTCCGGGCGGTGCCGCTCCAAAATGGGTCCGGGCGGTGCCGCGCCTAAATGGGTCCGGGCGGTGCCGCTCCAAAATAATTCCGGGCGGTGCCGCGCCTAAATGGGTCCGGGCGGTGCCGCGCCTAAATGGGTCCGGGCGGTGCCGCGCCTAAATGGGTCCGGGCGGTGCAGCGCCTAAATGGGTCCGGGCGGTGCCGCGCCTAAATGGGTCCGGGCGGTGCATCGCCTAAATGGGTCCGGGCGGTGCCGCGCCTAAATGGGTCCGGGCGGTGCCGCTCCAAAATGGGTCCGGGCGGTGCCGCGCCTAAATGGGTCCGGGCGGTGCCGCGCCTAAATGGGTCCGGGCGGTGTCGCGCCTAAATGGGTCCGGGCGGTGCCGCGCCTAAATGGATCCGGGCGGTGCCGCTCCAATATGGGTCCGGGCGGTGCCGCTCCAAAATGGGTCCGGGCGGTGCAGCGCCTAAATGGGTCCGGGCGGTGCCGCTCCAAAATGGGTCCGGGCGGTGCCGCGCCTAAATGGGTCCGGGCGGTGCCGCGCCTAAATGGGACCGGGCGGTGCCGCGCCTAAATGGGTCCGGGCGGTGCCGCGCCTAAATGGGTCCGGGCGGTGTCGCGCCTAAATGGGTCCGGGCGGTGCCGCGCCTAAATGGGTCCGGGCGGTGCCGCTCCAATATGGGTCCGGGCGGTGCCGCTCCAAAATGGGTCCGGGCGGTGCAGCGCCTAAATGGGTCCGGGCGGTGCCGCGCCTAAATGGGTCCGGGCGGTGCCGCTCCAAAATAATTCCGGGCGGTGACGCTCCAAAATGGGTCCGGGCGGTGCAGCGCCTAAATGGGTCCGGGCGGTGCCGCTCCTAAATGGGTCCGGGCGGTGCCGCGCCTAAATGGGTCCGGGCGGTGTCGCGCCTAAATGGGTCCGGGCGGTGCCGCCCCTAAATGGGTCCGGGCGGTGCCGCGCCTAAATGGGTCCGGGCGGTGCCGCTCCAAAATAATTCCGGGCGGTGCCTATCCAAAATGGGTCCGGGCGGTGCCGCGCCTAAATGGGTCCGGGCGGTGCAGCGCCTAAATGGGTCCTGGCGGTGCAGCGCCTAAATGAGTCCGGGCGGTGCCGCGCCTAAATGGGTCCGGGCGGTGCCGCGCCTAAATGGGTCCGGGCGGTGCAGCGCCTAAATGGGTCCGGGCGGTGCCGCGCCTAAATGGGTCCGGGCGGTGCCGCGCCAAAATGGTTCCGGGCGGTGCCGCGCCTAAATGGGTCCGGGCGGTGCCGCGCCTAAATGGGTCCGGGCGGTGCCGCCCCTAAATGGGTCCGGGCGGTGCCGCGCCTAAATGGGTCCGGGCGGTGCCGCTCCAAAATGGGTCCGGGCGGTGCCGCCCCTAAATGGGTCCGGGCGGTGCCGCGCCTAAATGGGTCCGGGCGGTGCCAGTCCAAAATAATTCCGGGCGGTGCCGCGCCTAAATGGGTCCGGGCGGTGCCGCGCCTAAATGGGTCCGGGCGGTGCCGCTCCAAAATGGGTCCGGGCGGTGCCGCGCCTAAATGGGTCCGGGCGGTGCCGCGCCTAAATGGGTCCGGGCGGTGCCGCTCCAAAATAATTCCGGGCGGTGCCGCTCCAAAATGGGTCCGGGCGGTGCCGCGCCTAAATGGGTCCGGGCGGTGCCGCTCCAAAATAATTCCGGGCTGTGCCGCTCCAAAATGGGTCCGGGCGGTGCCGCTCCAAAATGGGTCCGGGCGGTGCCGCGCCTAAATGGGTCCGGGCGGTGTCGCGCCTAAATGGGTCCGGGTGGTGCCGCGCCTAAATGGGTCCGGGCGGTGCCGCTCCAAAATAATTCCGGGCGGTGCCGCGCCTAAATGGGTCCGGGCGGTGCCGCGCCTAAATGGGTCCGGGCGGTGCCGCTCCAAAATGGGTCCGGGCGGTGCCGCGCCTAAATGGGTCCGGGCGGTGCCGCGCCTAAATGGGTCCGGGCGGTGCCGCTCCAAAATGGGTCCGGGCGGTGCCGCGCCTAAATGGGTCCGGGCGGTGCAGCGCCTAAATGGGTCCGGGCGGTGCCGCTCCTAAATGGGTCCGGGCGGTGCCGCGCCTAAATGGGTCCGGGCGGTGCCGCTCCTAAATGGGTCCGGGCGGTGCCGCGCCTAAATGGGTCCGGGCGGTGCCGCTCCAAAATAATTCCGGGCTGTGCCGCTCCAAAATGGGTCCGGGCGGTGCCGCGCCTAAATGGGTCCGGGCGGTGCCGCTCCAAAATGGGTCCGGGCGGTGCAGCGCCTAAATGGGTCCAGGCGGTTCCGCGCCTAAATGGGTCCGGGCGGTGCCGCGCCTAAATGGGTCCGGGCGGTGCCGCTCCAAAATGGGTCCGGGCGGTGCCGCGCCTAAATGGGTCCGGGCGGTGCCGCTCCAAAATAATTCCGGGCGGTGCCGCGCCTAAATGGGTCCGGGCGGTGCCGCTCCAAAATAATTCCGGACTGTGCCGCTCCAAAATGGGTCCGGGCGGTGCCGCGCCTAAATGGGTCCGGGCGGTGCCGCGCCTAAATGGGTCCGGGCGGTGCAGCGCCTAAATGGGTCCGGGCGGTGCCGCGCCTAAATGGGTCCGGGCGGTGCCGCTCCAAAATGGGTCCGGGCGGTGCCGCGCCTAAATGGGTCCGGGCGGTGCCGCTCCAAAATGGGTCCGGGCGGTGCCGCGCCTAAATGGGTCCGGGCGGTGCCGCTCCAAAATAATTCCGGGCGGTGCCGCGCCTAAATGGGTCCGGGCGGTGCCGCGCCTAAATGGGTCCGGGCGGTGCCGCTCCAAAATGGGTCCGGGCGGTGCCGCGCCTAAATGGGTCCGGGCGGTGTCGCGCCTAAATGGGTCCGGGCGGTGCCGCGCCTAAATGGGTCCGGGCGGTGCCGCTCCAAAATGGGTCCGGGCGGTGCAGCGCCTAAATGGGTCCGGGCGGTGCCGCTCCAAAATGGGTCCGGGCGGTGCCGCGCCTAAATGGGTCCGGGCGGTGCCGCTCCTAAATGGGTCCGGGCGGTGCAGCGCCTAAATGGGTCCGGGCGGTGCCGCGCCTAAATGGGTCCGGGCGGTGCCGCTCCAAAATAATTCCGGGCGGTGCCGCTCCTAAATGGGTCCGGGCGGTGCAGCGCCTAAATGGGTCCGGGCGGTGCCGCTCCTAAATGGGTCCGGGCGGTGCCGCGCCTAAATGGGTCCGGGCGGTGTCGCGCCTAAATGGGTCCGGGCGGTGCCGCGCCTAAATGGGTCCGGGCGGTGCAGCGCCTAAATGGGTCCGGGCGGTGCCGCGCCTAAATGGGTCCGGGCGGTGCCGCCCCTAAATGGGTCCGGGCGGTGCCGCGCCTAAATGGGTCCGGGCGGTGCCGCTCCAAAATAATTCCGGGCGGTGCCACTCCAAAATGGGTCCAGGCGGTGCCGCGCCTAAATGGGTCCGGGCGGTGCCGCGCCTAAATGGGTCCGGGCGGTGCAGCGCCTAAATGGGTCCGGGCGGTGCCGCGCCAAAATGGTTCCGGGCGGTGCCGCGCCTAAATGGGTCCGGGCGGTGCCGCGCCTAAATGGGTCCGGGCGGTGCCGCCCCTAAATGGGTCCGGGCGGTGCCGCTCCAAAATGGGTCCGGGCGGTGCCGCCCCTAAATGGGTCCGGGCGGTGCCGCGCCTAAATGGGTCCGGGCGGTGCCGCTCCAAAATAATTCCGGGCGGTGCCGCGCCTAAATGGGTCCGGGCGGTGCCGCGCCTAAATGGGTCCGGGCGTTGCCGCTCCAAAATGGGTCCGGGCGGTGCCGCGCCTAAATGGGTCCGGGCGGTGCAGCGCCTAAATGGGTCCGGGCGGTGCCGCGCCTAAATGGGTCCGGGCGGTGCAGCGCCTAAATGGGTCCGGGCGGTGCCGCGCCTAAATGGGTCCGGGCGGTGCCGCTCCAAAATGGGTCCGGGCAGTGCCGCGCCTAAATGGGTCCGGGCGGTGCAGCGCCTAAATGGGTCCGGGCGGTGCCGCGCCTAAATGGGTCCGGGCAGTGTCGCGCCTAAATGGGTCCGGGCGGTGCCGCGCCTAAATGGGTCCGGGCGGTGCCGCTCCAAAATGGGTCCGGGCCGTGCCGCTCCAAAATGGGTCCGGGCGATGCAGCGCCTAAATGGGTCCGGGCGGTGCCGCGCCTAAATGGGTCCGGGCGGTGCCGCGCCTAAATGGGTCCGGGCGGTGCAGCGCCTAAATGGGTCCGGGCGGTGCCGCGCCTAAATGGGTCCGGGCGGTGCCGCTCCAAAATAATTCCGGGCGGTGACGCTCCAAAATGGGTCCGGGCGGTGCCGCGCCTAAATGGGTCCGGGCGGTGCCGCTCCAAAATAATTCCGGGCTGTGCCGCGCCTAAATGGGTCCGGGCGGTGCCGCGCCTAAATGGGTCCGGGCGGTGCAGCGCCTAAATGGGTCCGGGCGGTGCCGCGCCTAAATGGGTCCTGGTGGTGCCGCTCCAAAATGGGTCCGGGCGGTGCCGCGCCTAAATGGGTCCGGGCGGTGCAGCGCCTAAATGGGTCCGGGCGGTGCCGCGCCTAAATGGGTCCGGGCGGTGCCGCGCCTAAATGGGTCCGGGCGGTGCCTCTCCAAAATGGGTCCGGGCGGTGCCGCGCCTAAATGGGTCTGGGCGGTGCCGCGCCTAAATGGGTCCGGGCGGTGCAGCGCCTAAATGGGTCCGGGCGGTGCCGCGCCTAAATGGGTCCGGGCGGTGCCGCTCCTAAATGGGCCCGGGCGGTGACGCGCCTAAATGGGTCCGGGCGGTGCCGCGCCTAAATGGGTCCGGGCGGTGCAGCGCCTAAATGGGTCCGGGCGGTGCCGCGCCTAAATGGGTCCGGGCGGTGCCGCGCCTAAATGGGTCCGGGTGGTGCCGCTCCAAAATGGGTCCGGGCGGTGCCGCGCCTAAATGGGTCCTGGCGGTGCAGCGCCTAAATGGGTCCGGGCGGTGCCGCTCCAAAATGGGTCCGGGCGGTGCAGCGCATAAATGGGTCCGGGCGGTGCCGCGCCTAAATGGGTCCGGGCGGTGCCGCTCCAAAATGGGTCCGGGCGGTGCCGCGCCTAAATGGGTCCGGGCGGTGCCGCGCCTAAATGGGTCCGGGCGGTGCCGCTCCAAAAAGGGTCCGGGCGGTGCCGCGCCTAAATGGGTCCGGGCGGTGCCGCTCCAAAATAATTCCGTGCTGTGCCGCTCCAAAATGGGTCCGGGCGGTGCCGCGCCTAAATGGGTCCGGGCGGTGCCGCTCCAAAATGGGTCCGGGCGTTGCCGCGCCTAAATGGGTCCGGGCGGTGCCGCGCCTAAATGGGTCCGGGCGGTGCCGCGCCTAAATGGGTCCGGGCGGTGCCGCTCCAAAATGGGTCCGGGTGGTGCCGCTCCAAAATGGGTCCGGGCGGTGCCGCGCCTAAATGGGTCCGGGCGGTGCCGCGCCTAAATGGGTCCGGGTGGTGCCGCGCCTAAATGGGTCCGGGCGGTGCCGCTCCAAAATGGGTCCGGGCGGTGCCGCGCCTAAATGGGTCCGGGCGGTGCCGCGCCTAAATGGGTCCGGGCGGTGCCGCGCCTAAATGGGTCCGGGCGGTGCAGCGCCTAAATGGGTCCGGGCGGTGCCGCTCCTAAATGGGTCCGGGCGGTGCCGCGTCTAAATGGGTCCGGGCGGTGCCGCTCCTAAATGGGTCCGGGCGGTGCCGCGCCTAAATGGGTCCGGGCATTGCGGCTCCAAAATAATTCCGGGCTGTGCCGCTCCAAAATGGGTCCGGGCGGTGCCGCGCCTAAATAGGTCCGGGCGGTGCTGCTCCAAAATGGGTCCGGGCGGTGCAGCGCCTAAATGGGTCCAGGCGGTTCCGCGCCTAAATGGGTCCGGGCGGTGCCGCGCCAAAATGGGTCCGGGCGGTGCCGCTCCAAAATGGGTCCGGGCGGTGCCGCGCCTAAATGGGTCCGGGCGGTGCCGCCCCAAAATAATTCCGGGCGGTGCCGCGCCTAAATGGGTCCGGGCGGTGCCGCTCCAAAATAATTCCGGGCTGTGCCGCTCCAAAATGGGTCCGGGCGGTGCCACGCCTAAATGGGTCCGGGCGGTGCAGCGCCTAAATGGGTCCGGGCGGTGCCGCGCCTAAATGGGTCCGGGCGGTGCCGCTCCAAAATAATTCCGGGCGGTGCCGCGCCTAAATGGGTCCGGGCGGTGCCGCGCCTAAATGGGTCCGGGCGGTGCCGCTCCAAAATGGGTCCGGGCGGTGCCGCGCCTAAATGGGTCCGGGCGGTGCAGCGCCTAAATGGGTCCGGGCGGTGCCGCGCCTAAATGGGTCCGGGCGGTGCAGCGCCTAAATGGGTCCGGGCGGTGCCGCGCCTAAATGGGTCCGGGCGGTGCCGCTCCAAAATGGGTCCGGGCGGTGCCGCGCCTAAATGGGTCCGGGCGGTGCAGCGCCTAAATGGGTCCGGGCGGTGCCGCGCCTAAATGGGTCCGGGCGGTGCCGCTCCAAAATAATTCCGGGCGGTGCCTCTCCAAAATGGGTCCGGGCGGTGCCGTGCCTAAATGGGTCCGGGCGGTGCCGCGCCTAAATGGGTCCGGGCGGTGCAGCGCCTAAATGGGTCCGGGCGGTGCCGCTCCAAAATAATTCCGGGCGGTGCCGCGCCTAAATGGGTCCGGGCGGTGCCGCTCCAAAATGGGTCCGGGCGGTGCCGCGCCTAAATGGGTCCGGGCGGTGCAGCGCCTAAATGGGTCCGGGCGGTGCCGCGCCTAAATGGGTCCGGGCGGTGCCGCTCCAAAATAATTCCGGGCGGTGCCGCGCCTAAATGGGTCCGGGCGGTGCCGCTCCAAAATAATTCCGGGCTGTGCCGCTCCAAAATGGGTCCGGGCGGTGCCGCGCCTAAATGGGTCCGGGCGGTGCAGCGCCTAAATGGGTCCGGGCGGTGCCGCGCCTAAATGGGTCCGGGCGGTGCAGCGCCTAAATGGGTCCGGGCGGTGCCGCGCCTAAATGGGTCCGGGCGGTGCAGCGCCTAAATGGGTCCGGGCGGTGCCGCGCCTAAATGGGTCCGGGCGGTGCCGCTCCAAAATGGGTCCGGGCGGTGCCGCGCCTAAATGGGTCCGGGCGGTGCCGCGCCTAAATGGGTCCGGGCGGTGCCGCTCCAAAAAGGGTCCGGGCGGTGCCGCGCCTAAATGGGTCCGGGCGGTGCCGCTCCAAAATAATTCCGTGCTGTGCCGCTCCAAAATGGGTCCGGGCGGTGCCGCGCCTAAATGGGTCCTGGCGGTGCAGCGCCTTAATGGGTCCGGGCGGTGCCGCTCCAAAATGGGTCCGGGCGGTGCAGCGCCTAAATGGGTCCGGGCGGTGCCGCGCCTAAATGGGTCCGGGCGGTGCCGCTCCAAAATGGGTCCGGGCGGTGCCGCGCCTAAATGGGTCCGGGCGGTGCCGCGCCTAAATGGGTCCGGGCGGTGCCGCTCCAAAAAGGGTCCGGGCGGTGCCGCGCCTAAATGGGTCCGGGCGGTGCCGCTCCAAAATAATTCCGTGCTGTGCCGCTCCAAAATGGGTCCGGGCGGTGCCGCGCCTAAATGGGTCCGGGCGGTGCCGCTCCAAAATGGGTCCGGGCGGTGCCGCGCCTAAATGGGTCCGGGCGGTGCCGCGCCTAAATGGGTCCGGGCGGTGCCGCTCCAAAATGGGTCCGGGTGGTGCCGCTCCAAAATGGGTCCGGGCGGTGCCGCGCCTAAATGGGTCCGGGCGGTGCCGCGCCTAAATGGGTCCGGGTGGTGCCGCGCCTAAATGGGTCCGGGCGGTGCCGCTCCAAAATGGGTCCGGGCGGTGCCGCGCCTAAATGGGTCCGGGCGGTGCCGCGCCTAAATGGGTCCGGGCGGTGCCGCGCCTAAATGGGTCCGGGCGGTGCAGCGCCTAAATGGGTCCGGGCGGTGCCGCTCCTAAATGGGTCCGGGCGGTGCCGCGTCTAAATGGGTCCGGGCGGTGCCGCTCCTAAATGGGTCCGGGCATTGCCGCTCCAAAATAATTCCGGGCTGTGCCGCTCCAAAATGGGTCCGGGCGGTGCCGCGCCTAAATAGGTCCGGGCGGTGCTGCTCCAAAATGGGTCCGGGCGGTGCAGCGCCTAAATGGGTCCAGGCGGTTCCGCGCCTAAATGGGTCCGGGCGGTGCCGCGCCTAAATGGGTCCGGGCGGTGCCGCTCCAAAATGGGTCCGGGCGGTGCCGCGCCTAAATGGGTCCGGGCGGTGCCGCCCCAAAATAATTCCGGGCGGTGCCGCGCCTAAATGGGTCCGGGCGGTGCCGCTCCAAAATAATTCCGGGCTGTGCCGCTCCAAAATGGGTCCGGGCGGTGCCACGCCGAAATGGGTCCGGGCGGTGCAGCGCCTAAATGGGTCCGGGCGGTGCCGCGCCTAAATGGGTCCGGGCGGTGCCGCTCCAAAATAATTCCGGGCGGTGCCGCGCCTAAATGGGTCCGGGCGGTGCCGCGCCTAAATGGGTCCGGGCGGTGCCGCTCCAAAATGGGTCCGGGCGGTGCCGCGCCTAAATGGGTCCGGGCGGTGCAGCGCCTAAATGGGTCCGGGCGGTGCCGCGCCTAAATGGGTCCGGGCGGTGCAGCGCCTAAATGGGTCCGGGCGGTGCCGCGCCTAAATGGGTCCGGGCGGTGCCGCTCCAAAATGGGTCCGGGCGGTGCCGCGCCTAAATGGGTCCGGGCGGTGCAGCGCCTAAATGGGTCCGGGCGGTGCCGCGCCTAAATGGGTCCGGGCGGTGCAGCGCCTAAATGGGTCCGGGCGGTGCCGCGCCTAAATGGGTCCGGGCGGTGCCGCTCCAAAATAATTCCGGGCGGTGCCTCTCCAAAATGGGTCCGGGCGGTGCCGTGCCTAAATGGGTCCGGGCGGTGCCGCGCCTAAATGGGTCCGGGCGGTGCAGCGCCTAAATGGGTCCGGGCGGTGCCGCTCCAAAATAATTCCGGGCGGTGCCGCGCCTAAATGGGTCCGGGCGGTGCCGCGCCTAAATGGGTCCGGGCGGTGCCGCTCCAAAATGGGTCCGGGCGGTGCCGCGCCTAAATGGGTCCGGGCGGTGCAGCGCCTAAATGGGTCCGGGCGGTGCCGCGCCTAAATGGGTCCGGGCGGTGCCGCTCCAAAATAATTCCGGGCGGTGCCGCGCCTAAATGGGTCCGGGCGGTGCCGCTCCAAAATAATTCCGGGCTGTGCCGCTCCAAAATGGGTCCGGGCGGTGCCGCGCCTAAATGGGTCCGGGCGGTGCAGCGCCTAAATGGGTCCGGGCGGTGCCGCGCCTAAATGGGTCCGGGCGGTGCAGCGCCTAAATGGGTCCGGGCGGTGCCGCGCCTAAATGGGTCCGGGCGGTGCAGCGCCTAAATGGGTCCGGGCGGTGCCGCGCCTAAATGGGTCCGGGCGGTGCCGCTCCAAAATGGGTCCGGGCGGTGCCGCGCCTAAATGGGTCCGGGCGGTGCCGCGCCTAAATGGGTCCGGGCGGTGCCGCTCCAAAAAGGGTCCGGGCGGTGCCGCGCCTAAATGGGTCCGGGCGGTGCCGCCCCTAAATGGGTCCGGGCGGTGCCGCTCCTAAATGGGTCCGGGCGGTGCCGCGCCTAAATGGGTCCGGGCGGTGCCGCGCCTAAATAATTCCTGGCGGTGCAGCTCCAAAATGGGTCCGGGCGGTGCCGCGCCTAAATGGGTCCGGGCGGTGCAGCGCCTAAATGGGTCCGGGCGGTGCCGCGCCTAAATGGGTCCGGGCGGTGCCGCGCCTAAATGGGTCCGGGCGGTGCAGCGCCTAAATGGGTCCGGGCGGTGCCGCTCCAAAATAATTCTGGGCGGTGCCGCTCCAAAATGGGTCCGGGCGGTGCCGCGCCTAAATGCGTCCGGGCGGTGCCGCGCTTAAATGGGTCCGGGCGGTGCCGCTCCAAAATAATTCCGGGCGGTGCCGCTCCAAAATGGGTCCGGGCGGTGCCGCGCCTAAATGGGTCCGGGCGGTGCCGCGCCAAAATGGGTCCGGGCGGTGCAGCGCCTAAATGGGTCCGGGCGGTGCCGCTCCTAAATGGGTCCGGGCGGTGCCGCGCCTAAATGGGTCCGGGCGGTGCCGCTCCTAAATGGGTCCGGGCGGTGCAGCGCCTAAATGGGTCCGGGCGGTGCCGCTCCAAAATAATTCCGGGCGGTGCCGCTCCAAAATGGGTCCGGGCGGTGCCGCGCCTAAATGGGTCCGGGCGGTGCCGCTCCAAAATAATTCCGGGCTGTGCCGCTCCAAAATGGGTCCGGGCGGTGCCGCGCCTAAATGGGTCCGGGCGGTGCCGCTCCAAAATGGGTCCGGGCGGTGCCGCGCCTAAAAGGGTCCGGGCGGTGCCGCGCCTAAATGGGTCCGGGCGGTGCCGCCCCTAAATGGGTCCGGGCGGTGCCGCGCCTAAATGGGTCCGGGCGGTGCCGCTCCAAAATAATTCCGGGCGGTGCCGCTCCAAAATGGGTCCGGGCGGTGCCGCGCCTAAATGGGTCCGGGCGGTGCCGCTCCTAAATGGGTCCGGGCGGTGCCGCGCCTAAATGGGTCCGGGCGGTGCCGCGCCTAAATGGGTCCGGGCGGTGCAGCGCCTAAATGGGTCCGGGCGGTGCCGCTCCAAAATAATTCCGGGCGGTGCCGCTCCAAAATGGGTCCGGGCGGTGCCGCCCCTAAATGGGTCCGGGCGGTGCCGCGCCTAAATGGGTCCGGGCGGTGCCGCTCCAAAATGGGTCCGGGCGGTGCCGCGCCTAAATGGGTCCGGGCGGTGCCGCGCCTAAATGGGTCCGGGCGGTGCCGCTCCAAAATGGGTCCGGGCGGTGCCGCGCCTAAATGGGTCCGGGCGGTGCAGCGCCTAAATGGGTCCGGGCGGTGCCGCTCCAAAATGGGTCCGGGCGGTGCCGCGCCTAAATGGGTCCGGGCGGTGCCGCGCCTAAATGGGTCCGGGCGGTGCCGCTCCAAAATAAGTCCGGGCGGTGCCGCGCCTAAATGGGTCCGGGCGGTGCCGCTCCAAAATGGGTCCGGGCGGTGCCGCGCCTAAATGGGTCCGGGCGGTGCCGCGCCAAAATGGGTCCGGGCGGTGCCGCGCCTAAATGGGTCCGGGCGGTGCCGCGTCTAAATGGGTCCGGGCCGTGCCGCGCCTAAATGGGTCCGGGCGGTGCCGCGCCTAAATGGGTCCGGGCGGTGCCGCGCCAAAATGGGTCCGGGCGGTGCCGCTCCAAAATGGGTCCGGGCGGTGCCGCTCCTAAATGCGTCCGGGCGGTGCCGCGCCTAAATGGGTCCGGGCGGTGCCGCTCCTAAATGGGTCCGGGCGGTGCCGCGCCTAAATGGGTCCGGGCGGTGCCGCTCCAAAATAATTCAGGGCTGTGCCGCTCCAAAATGTGTCCGGGCGGTGCCGCTCCTAAATGGGTCCGGGCGGTGCCGCTCCAAAATGGGTCCGGGCGGTGCCGCGCCTAAATGGGTCCGGGCGGTGCCGCGCCTAAATGGGTCCGGGCGGTGACTCCCCTAAATGGGTCCGGGCGGTGCCGCGCCTAAATGGGTCCGGGCGGTGCCGCTCCAAAATAATTCCGGGCGGTGCCGCTCCAAAATGGGTCCGGGCGGTGCCGCGCCTAAATGGGTCCGGGCTGTGCAGCGCCTAAATGGGTCCGGGCGGTGCCGCGTCTAAATGGGTCCGGGCGGTGCCGCTCCTAAATGGGTCCGGGCGGTGCCGCGTCTAAATGGGTCCGGGCGGTGCCGCTCCAAAATAATTCTGGGCGGTGCCGCTCCAAAATGGGTCCGGGCGGTGCCGCGCCTAAATGGGTCCGGGCGGTGCCGCGCCTAAATGGGTCCGGGCGGTGCCGCTCCAAAATAATTCCGGGCGGTGCCGCGCCTAAATGGGTCCGGGCGGTGCCGCTCCAAAATTGGTCCGGGCGGTGCCGCGCCTAAATGGGTCCGGGCGGTGCCGCGCCAAAATGGGTCCGGGCGGTGCTACTCCTAAATGGGTCCGGGCGGTGCCGCGTCTAAATGGGTCCGGGCCGTGCCGTGCCTAAATGGGTCCGGGCGGTGCCGCGCCTAAATGGGTCCGGGCGGTGCCGCTCCAAAATGGGTCCGGGCGGTGCCGCTCCTAAATGGGTCCGGGCGGTGCCGCGCCTAAATGGGTCCGGGCGGTGCCGCGCCTAAATGGGTCCGGGCGGTGCCGCTCCAAAATGGGTCCGGGCGGTGCCGCTCCAAAATAATTCCGGGCTGTGCCGCTCCAAAATGGGTCCGGGCGGTACCGCGCCTAAATGGGTCCGGGCGGTGCCGCTCCTAAATGGGTCCGGGCGGTGCCGCGTCTAAATGGGTCCGGGCGGTGCCGCTCCAAAATAATTCTGGGCGGTGCCGCTCCAAAATGGGTCCGGGCGGTGCCGCGCCTAAATGGGTCCGGGCGGTGCCGCGCCTAAATGGGTCCGGGCGGTGCCGCTCCAAAATAATTCCGGGCGGTGCCGCGCCTAAATGGGTCCGGGCGGTGCCGCTCCAAAATTGGTCCGGGCGGTGCCGCGCCTAAATGGGTCCGGGCGGTGCCGCGCCAAAATGGGTCCGGGCGGTGCTACTCCTAAATGGGTCCGGGCGGTGCCGCGTCTAAATGGGTCCGGGCCGTGCCGTGCCTAAATGGGTCCGGGCGGTGCCGCGCCTAAATGGGTCCGGGCGGTGCCGCTCCAAAATGGGTCCGGGCGGTGCCGCTCCTAAATGGGTCCGGGCGGTGCCGCGCCTAAATGGGTCCGGGCGGTGCCGCGCCTAAATGGGTCCGGGCGGTGCCGCTCCAAAATGGGTCCGGGCGGTGCCGCTCCAAAATAATTCCGGGCTGTGCCGCTCCAAAATGGGTCCGGGCGGTACCGCCCCTAAATGGGTCCGGGCGGTGCCGCGCCTAAATGGGTCCGGGCGGTGCCGCGCCAAAATAATTCCGGGCGGTGCCGCTCCAAAATGGGTCCGGGCGGTGCCGCGCCTAAATGGGTCCGGGCGGTGCCGCGCCTAAATGGGTCCGGGCGGTGCCGCTCCTAAATGGGTCCGGGCGGTGCCGCGCCTAAATGGGTCCGGGCGGTGCCGCGCCTAAATGGGTCCGGGCGGTGCTGCTCCAAAATAATTCCGGGCGGTGCCGCGCCTAAATGGGTCCGGGCGGTGCCGCGCCTAAATGGGTCCGGGCGGTGCCGCTCCAAAATAATTCCGGGCGGTGCCCCTCCAAAATGGGTCCGGGCGGTGCCGCGCCTAAATGGGTCCGGGCGGTGCCGCTCCAAAATAATTCAGGGCTGTGCCGCTCCAAAATGTGTCCGGGCGGTGCCGCGCCTAAATGGGTCCGGGCGGTGCCGCTCCAAAATGGGTCCGGGCGGTGCCGCGCCTAAATGGGTCCGGGCGGTGCCGCGCCTAAATGGGTCCGGGCGGTGACTCCCCTAAATGGGTCCGGGCGGTGCCGCGCCTAAATGGGTCCGGGCGGTGCCGCTCCAAAATAATTCCGGGCGGTGCCGCGCCTAAATGGGTCCGGGCGGTGCCGCTCCTAAATGGGTCCGGGCGGTGCCGCGCCTAAATGGGTCCGGGCGGTGCCGCGCCAAAATGGGTCCGGGCGGTGCCGCTCCAAAATGGGTCCGGGCGGTGCCGCGCCTAAATGGGTCCGGGCGGTGCCGCGCCTAAATGGGTCCGGGCGGTGCCGCTCCAAAATGGGTCCGGGCGGTGCCGCGCCTAAATGGGTCCGGGCGGTGCCGCTCCAAAATGGGTCCGGGCGGTGCCGCGCCGAAATGGGTCCGGGCGGTGCCGCGCCTAAATGGGTCCGGGCGGTGCCGTGCCAAAATGGGTCCGGGCGGTGCCGCTCCAAAATAATTCCGGGCGGTGCCGCTCCAAAATGGGTCCGGGCGGTGCCGCGCCTAAATGGGTCCGGGCCGTGCCGCTCCAAAATAATTCCGGGCTGTGCCGCTCCAAAATGGGTCCGGGCGGTGCCGCGCCTAAATGGGTCCGGGCGGTGCCGCTCCAAAATGGGTCCGGGCGGTGCCGCGCCTAAATGGGTCCGGGCGGTGCCGCGCCTAAATGGGTCCGGGCGGTGCCGCCCCTAAATGGGTCCGGGCGGTGCCGCGCCTAAATGGGTCCGGGCGGTGCCGCTCCAAAATAATTCCGGGCGGTGCCGCTCCAAAATGGGTCCGGGCGGTGCCGCGCCTAAATGGGTCCGGGCGGTGCCGCTCCTAAATGGGTCCGGGCGGTGCCGCGCCTAAATGGGTCCGGGCGGTGCCGCTCCTAAATGGGTCCGGGCGGTGCCACGTCTAAATGGGTCCGGGCGGTGCCGCTCCAAAATAATTCCGGGCGGTGCCGCTCCAAAATGGGTCCGGGCGGTGCCGCCCCTAAATGGGTCCGGGCGGTGCCGCGCCTAAATGGGTCCGGGCGGTGCCGCTCCAAAATGGGTCCGGGCGGTGCCGCGCCTAAATGGGTCCGGGCGGTGCCGCGCCTAAATGGGTCCGGGCGGTGCCGCTCCAAAATGGGTCCGGGCGGTGCCGCGCCTAAATGGGTCCGGGCGGTGCAGCGCCTAAATGGGTCCGGGCGGTGCCGCGCCTAAATGGGTCCGGGCGGTGCAGCGCCTAAATGGGTCCGGGCGGTGCCGCGCCTAAATGGGTCCGGGCGGTGCCGCTCCAAAATGGGTCCGGGCGGTGCCGCGCCTAAATGGGTCCGGGCGGTGCCGCTCCAAAATAATTCCGGGCGGTGCCGCGCCTAAATGGGTCCGGGCGGTGCCGCTCCAAAATGGGTCCGGGCGGTGCCGCGCCTAAATGGGTCCGGGCGGTGCCGCGCCAAAATGGGTCCGGGCGGTGCCGCGCCTAAATGGGTCCGGGCGGTGCCGCGTCTAAATGGGTCCGGGCCTGGCCGCGCCTAAATGGGTCCGGGCGGTGCCGCGCCTAAATGGGTCCGGGCGGTGCCGCGCCAAAATGGGTCCGGGCGGTGCCGCTCCAAAATGGGTCCGGGCGGTGCCGCTCCTAAATGCGTCCGGGCGGTGCCGCGCCTAAATGGGTCCGGGCGGTGCCGCTCCTAAATGGGTCCGGGCGGTGCCGCGCCTAAATGGGTCCGGGCGGTGCCGCGCCTAAATGGGTCCGGGCGGTGCCGCTCCAAAATGGGTCCGGGCGGTGCCGCGCCTAAATGGGTCCGGGCGCTGCCGCGCCTAAATGGGTCCGGGCGGTGCCGCTCCAAAATAATTCCGGGCGGTGCCCCTCCAAAATGGGTCCGGGCGGTGCCGCGCCTAAATGGGTCCGGGCGGTGCCGCTCCAAAATAATTCAGGGCTGTGCCGCTCCAAAATGTGTCCGGGCGGTGCCGCGCCTAAATGGGTCCGGGCGGTGCCGCTCCAAAATGGGTCCGGGCGGTGCCGCGCCTAAATGGGTCCGGGCGGTGCCGCGCCTAAATGGGTCCGGGCGGTGCCTCCCCTAAATGGGTCCGGGCGGTGCCGCGCCTAAATGGGTCCGGGCGGTGCCGCTCCAAAATAATTCCGGGCGGTGCCGCTCCAAAATGGGTCCGGGCGGTGCCGCGCCTAAATGGGTCCGGGCGGTGCAGCGCCTAAATGGGTCCGGGCGGTGCCGCGCCTAAATGGGTCCGGGCGGTGCCGCTCCTAAATGGGTCCGGGCGGTGCCGCGCCTAAATGGGTCCGGGCGGTGCCGCTCCTAAATGGGTCCGGGCGGTGCCGCGTCTAAATGGGTCCGGGCGGTGCCGCTCCAAAATAATTCTGGGCGGTGCCGCTCCAAAATGGGTCCGGGCGGTGCCGCGCCTAAATGGGTCCGGGCGGTGCCGCGCCTAAATGGGTCCGGGCGGTGCCGCTCCAAAATAATTCCGGGCGGTGCCGCGCCTAAATGGGTCCGGGCGGTGCCGCTCCAAAATTGGTCCGGGCGGTGCCGCGCCTAAATGGGTCCGGGCGGTGCCGTGCCAAAATGGGTCCGGGCGGTGCTACTCCTAAATGGGTCCGGGCGGTGCCGCGTCTAAATGGGTCCGGGCCGTGCCGTGCCTAAATGGGTCCGGGCGGTGACGCGCCTAAATGGGTCCGGGCGGTGCCGCTCCAAAATGGGTCCGGGCGGTGCCGCTCCTAAATGGGTCCGGGCGGTGCCGCGCCTAAATGGGTCCGGGCGGTGCCGCGCCTAAATGGGTCCGGGCGGTGCCGCGCCTAAATGGGTCCAGGCGGTGCCGCGCCTAAATGGGTCCGGGCGGTGCCGCTCCAAAATGGGTCCGGGCGGTGCAGCGCCTAAATGGGTCCGGGCGGTGCCGCGCCTAAATGGGTCCGGGCGGTGCCGCGCCAAAATGGGTCCGGGCGGTGCCGCTCCAAAATAATTCCGGGCGGTGCCGCTCCAAAATGGGTCCGGGCGGTGCCGCGCCTAAATGGGTCCGGGCGGTGCCGCTCCAAAATAATTCCGGGCTGTGCCGCTCCAAAATGGGTCCGGGCGGTGCCGCGCCTAAATGGGTCCGGGCGGTACCGCTCCAAAATGGGTCCGGGCGGTGCCGCGCCTAAATGGGTCCGGGCGGTGCCGCTCCAAAATGGGTCCGGGCGGTGCCGCGCCTAAATGGGTCCGGGCGGTGCCGCGCCTAAATGGGTCCGGGCGGTGCCGCCCCTAAATGGGTCCGGGCGGTGCCGCGCCTAAATGGGTCCGGGCGGTGCCGCTCCAAAATTATTCCGGGCGGTGCCGCTCCAAAATGGGTCCGGGCGGTGCCGCGCCTAAATGGGTCCGGGCGGTGCCGCGCCTAAATGGGTCCGGGCGGTGCAGCGCCTAAATGGGTCCGGGCGGTGCCGCGCCTAAATGGGTCCGGGCGGTGCCGCGCCTAAATGGGTCCGGGCGGTGCCGCTCCAAAATGGGTCCGGGCGGTGCCGCGCCTAAATGGGTCCGGGCGGTGCAGCGCCTAAATGGGTCCGGGCGGTGCCGCGCCTAAATGGGTCCGGGCGGTGCCGCTCCAAAATGGGCCCGGGCGGTGCCGCGCCTAAATGGGCCCGGGCCGTGCCGCGCCAAAATGGGCCCGGGCGGTGCCGCGTCTAAATGGGTCCGGGCCGTGCCGCGCCTAAATGGGTCCGGGCGGTGCCGCGCCTAAATGGGTCCGGGCGGTGCCGCTCCAAAATGGGTCCGGGCGGTGCGCTCCTAAATGGGTCCGGGCGGTGCCGCGCCTAAATGGGTCCGGGCGGTGCCGCTCCTAAATGGGTCCGGGCGGTGCCGCGCCTAAATGGGTCCGGGCGGTGCCGCTCCAAAATGGGTCCGGGCGGTGCCGCGCCTAAATGGGTCCGGGCGGTGCCGCGCCAAAATGGGTCCGGGCGGTGCCGCGCCAAAATAATTCCGGGCGGTGCCGCTCCAAAATGGGTCCGGGCGGTGCCGCGCCTAAATGAGTCCGGGCGGTGCCGCTCCAAAATAATTCCGGGCTGTGCCGCTCCAAAATGGGTCCGGGCGGTGCCGCGCCTAAATGGGTCCGGGCGGTGCCGCTCCAAAATGGGTCCGGGCGGTGCCGCGCCTAAATGGGTCCGGGCGGTGCCGCTCCAAAATGGGTCCGGGCGGTGCCGCGCCTAAATGGGTCCGGGCGGTGCCGCGCCTAAATGGGTCCGGGCGGTGCCGCCCCTAAATGGGTCCGGGCGGTGCCGCTCCAAAATAATTCCGGGCGGTGCCGCTCCAAAATGGGTCCGGGCGGTGCCGCGCCTAAATGGGTCCGGGCGGTGCCGCGCCTAAATGGGTCCGGGCGGTGCAGCGCCTAAATGGGTCCGGGCGGTGCCGCGCCTAAATGGGTCCGGGCGGTGCCGCTCCAAAATGGGCCCGGGCGGTGCCGCGCCTAAATGGGTCCGGGCCGTGCCGCGCCAAAATGGGCCCGGGCGGTGTCGCGCCAAAATGGGCCCGGGCGGTGTCGCGCCTAAATGGGCCCGGGCGGTGTCGCGCCTAAATGGGCCAGGGCGGTGCCGCGCCAAAATGGGCCCGGGCGGTGTCGCGCCAAAATGGGCCCGGGCGGTGTCGCGCCTAAATGGGCCCGGGCGGTGCTGCGCCAAAAGGGCCCGTGCGGTGCCGCGTCTACATGGGCCCGGGCGGTGCCGCGCCTAAATGAGCCCAACAGAGGTAGTCACAGACTTACCCTTTGCAGATGAAGAAGGTGATCCCGCTCAGTCTCTTGGTAATACTGCACCTACGTGGTCAAGCCTCTTGTAGCATATAATCAAGCTGGTTTCAGTCCTCTGGGGAGGTACACCCTAACCCTAACCCTAACCCTAACCCTAACCCTAACCCTAACCCTAACCCTAACCCTAACCCTAACCCTAACCCTAACCCTAACCCTAACCCTAACCCAAAATGACCCCGGGCGGTGTCGCGCCAAAATGGGCCCGGGCGGTGTCGCGCCAAAATGGGCCCGGGCGGTGTCGCGCCTGAATGGGCCCGGGCGGTGTCGCGCCAAAATGGGCCCGGGCGGTGTCGCGCCTAAATGGGCCCGGGCCGTGCCGCGCCAAAATGGGCCCGGGCGGTGTTGCGCCAAAATGGGCTCGGGCGGTGTCGCGCCTAAATGGGCCCGAGCGGTGCCGCGCCTAAATGGGTCCGGGCGGTGCCGCGCCTAAATGGGTCCGGGCGGTGCCGCGCCTAAATGGGTCCGGGCGGTGCCGCGCCAAAATGGGTCCGGGCGGTGCCGCGCCAAAATAATTCCGGGCGGTGCCGCTCCAAAATGGGTCCGGGCGGTGCCGCGCCTAAATGAGTCCGGGCGGTGCCGCTCCAAAATAATTCCGGGCTGTGCCGCTCCAAAATGGGTCCGGGCGGTGCCGCGCCTAAATGGGTCCGGGCGGTGCCGCTCCAAAATGGGTCCGGGCGGTGCCGCGCCTAAATGGGTCCGGGCGGTGCCGCTCCAAAATGGGTCCGGGCGGTGCCGCGCCTAAATGGGTCCGGGCGGTGCCGCGCCTAAATGGGTCCGGGCGGTGCCGCCCCTAAATGGGTCCGGGCGGTGCCGCTCCAAAATAATTCCGGGCGGTGCCGCTCCAAAATGGGTCCGGGCGGTGCCGCGCCTAAATGGGTCCGGGCGGTGCCGCGCCTAAATGGGTCCGGGCGGTGCAGCGCCTAAATGGGTCCGGGCGGTGCCGCGCCTAAATGGGTCCGGGCGGTGCCGCTCCAAAATGGGCCCGGGCGGTGCCGCGCCTAAATGGGCCCGGGCCGTGCCGCGCCAAAATGGGCCCGGGCGGTGTCGCGCCAAAATGGGCCCGGGCGGTGTCGCGCCTAAATGGGCCCGGGCGGTGTCGCGCCTAAATGGGCCAGGGCGGTGCCGCGCCAAAATGGGCCCGGGCGGTGTCGCGCCAAAATGGGCCCGGGCGGTGTCGCGCCTAAATGGGCCCGGGCGGTGCTGCGCCAAAATGGGCCCGTGCGGTGCCGCGTCTAAATGGGCCCGGGCGGTGCCGCGCCTAAATGAGCCCAACAGAGGTAGTCACAGACTTACCCTTTGCAGATGAAGAAGGTGATCCCGCTCAGTCTCTTGGTAATACTGCACCTACGTGGTCAAGCCTCTTGTAGCATATAATCAAGCTGGTTTCAGTCCTCTGGGGAGGTACACCCTAACCCTAACCCTAACCCTAACCCTAACCCTAACCCTAACCCTAACCCGAAACCTAACCCTAACCCTAACCCTAACCCTAACCCTAACCCTAACCCTAACCCTAACCCAAAATGACCCCGGGCGGTGTCGCGCCAAAATGGGCCCGGGCGGTGTCGCGCCAAAATGGGCCCGGGCGGTGTCGCGCCTGAATGGGCCCGGGCGGTGTCGCGCCAAAATGGGCCCGGGCGGTGTCGCGCCTAAATGGGCCCGGGCCGTGCCGCGCCAAAATGGGCCCGGGCGGTGTTGCGCCAAAATGGGCTCGGGCGGTGTCGCGCCTAAATGGGCCCGAGCGGTGCCGCGCCTAAATGGGTCCGGGCGGTGCCGCGCCTAAATGGGTCCGGGCGGTGCCGCTCCTAAATGGGTCCGGGCGGTGCCGCGCCTAAATGGGTCCGGGCGGTGCCGCTCCAAAATAATTCCGGGCGGTGCAGCTCCAAAATGGGTCCGGGCGGTGCCGCGCCTAAATGGGTCCGGGCGGTGCCGCGCCTAAATGGGTCCGGGCGGTGCCGCTCCTAAATGGGTCCGGGCGGTGCCGCGCCTAAATGGGTCCGGGCGGTGCCGCGCCTAAATGGGTCCGGGCGGTGCCGCTCCAAAATAATTCCGGGCGGTGCAGCTCCAAAATGGGTCCGGGCGGTGCCGCGCATAAATGGGTCCGGGCGGTGCCGCTCCAAAATGGGTCCGGGCGGTGCCGCGCCTAAATGGGTCCGGGCGGTGCCGCTCCAAAATGGGTCCGCGCCTAAATGGCGGTGCCGCGCCTAAATGGGTCCGGGCGGTGCCGCGCCTAAATGGGTCCGGGCGGTGCCGCTCCAAAATAATTCCGGGCGGTGCCGCTCCAAAATGGGTCCGGGCGGTGCCGCGCCTAAATGGGTCCGGGCGGTGCCGCGCCTAAATGGGTCCGGGCGGTGCAGCGCCTAAATGGGTCCGGGCGGTGCCGCGCCTAAATGGGTCCGGGCGGTGCCGCGCCTAAATGGGTCCGGGCGGTGCAGCGCCTAAATGGGTCCGGGCGGTGCCGCGCCTAAATGGGTCCGGGCGGTGCAGCGCCTAAATGGGTCCGGGCGGTGCCGCGCCTAAATGGGTCCGGGCGGTGCCGCTCCAAAAAGGGTCCGGGCGGTGCCGCGCCTAAATGGGTCCGGGCGGTGCAGCGCCTAAATGGGTCCGGGCGGTGCCGCTCCAAAATAATTCCGGGCTGTGCCGCTCCAAAATGGGTCCGGGCGGTGCAGCGCCTAAATGGGTCCGGGCGGTGCCTCTCCTAAATGGGTCCGGGCGGTGCAGCGCCTAAATGGGTCCGGGCGGTGCCGCGCCTAAATGGGTCCGGGCGGTGCCGCTCCAAAATAATTCCGGGCTGTGCCGCTCCAAAATGGGTCCGGGCGGTGCCGCGCCTAAATGGGTCCGGGCGGTGCCCCGCCTAAATGGGTCCGGGCGGTGCCGCTCCAAAATGGGTCCGGGCGGTGCCGCGCCTAAATGGGTCCGGGCGGTGCCGCGCCTAAATGGGTCCGGGCGGTGCCTCTCCTAAATGGGTCTGGGCGGTGCCGCGCCTAAATGGGTCCGGGCGGTGCCGCTCCTAAATGAATCCGGGCGGTGCCGCGCCTAAATGGGTCCGGGCGGTGCCGCTCCAAAATGGGTCCGGGCGGTGCCGCGCCTAAATGGGTCCGGGCGGTGCCGCTCCAAAATGGGTCCGCGCCTAAATGGCGGTGCCGCGCCTAAATGGGTCCGGGCGGTGCCGCGCCTAAATGGGTCCGGGCGGTGCCGCTCCAAAATAATTCCGGGCGGTGCCGCTCCAAAATGGGTCCGGGCGGTGCCGCGCCTAAATGGGTCCGGGCGGTGCCGCGCCTAAATGGGTCCGGGCGGTGCAGCGCCTAAATGGGTCCGGGCGGTGCCGCGCCTAAATGGGTCCGGGCGGTGCAGCGCCTAAATGGGTCCGGGCGGTGCCGCGCCTAAATGGGTCCGGGCGGTGCAGCGCCTAAATGGGTCCGGGCGGTGCCGCGCCTAAATGGGTCCGGGCGGTGCCGCTCCAAAAAGGGTCCGGGCGGTGCCGCGCCTAAATGGGTCCGGGCGGTGCAGCGCCTAAATTGGTCCGGGCGGTGCCGCTCCAAAATAATTCCGGGCTGTGCCGCTCCAAAATGGGTCCGGGCGGTGCCGCGCCTAAATGGGTCCGGGCGGTGCCTCTCCTAAATGGGTCCGGGCGGTGCAGCGCCTAAATGGGTCCGGGCGGTGCCGCGCCTAAATGGGTCCGGGCGGTGCCGCGCCTAAATGGGTCCGGGCGGTGCCGCTCCAAAATGGGTCCGGGCGGTGCCGCGCCTAAATGGGTCCGGGCGGTGCCGCGCCTAAATGGGTCCGGGCGGTGCCTCTCCTAAATGGGTCTGGGCGGTGCCGCGCCTAAATGGGTCCGGGCGGTGCCGCTCCTAAATGGGTCCGGGCGGTGCCGCGCCTAAATGGGTCCGGGCGGTGCCGCTCCAAAATAATTCCGGGCTGTGCCGCTCCAAAATGGGTCAGGGCGGTACCGCGCCTAAATTGGTCCGGGCGGTGCCGCGCCTAAATGGGTCCGGGCGGTGCAGAGCCTAAATGGGCCCGGGCGGTGCCGCGCCTAAATGGGTCCGGGCGGTGCCGCTCCAAAATGGGCCCGGGCGGTGCCGCGCCTAAATGGGCCCGGGCCGTGCCGCGCCAAAATGGGCCCGGGCGGTGTCGCGCCAAAATGGGCCCGGGCGGTGTCGCGCCTAAATGGGCCCGGGCGGTGTCGCGCCTAAATGGGCCAGGGCGGTGCCGCGCCTAAATGGGCCCGGGCGGTGCTGCGCCAAAATGGGCCCGTGCGGTGCCGCGTCTAAATGGGCCCGGGCGGTGCCGCGCCTAAATGAGCCCAACAGAGGTAGTCACAGACTTACCCTTTGCAGATGAAGAAGGTGATCCCGCTCAGTCTCTTGGTAATACTGCACCTACGTGGTCAAGCCTCTTGTAGCATATAATCAAGCTGGTTTCAGTCCTCTGGGGAGGTACACCCTAACCCTAACCCTAACCCTAACCCTAACCCTAACCCTAACCCTAACCCTAACCCTAACCCTAACCCTAACCCTAACCCTAACCCTAACCCTAACCCAAAATGACCCCGGGCGGTGTCGCGCCAAAATGGGCCCGGGCGGTGTCGCGCCAAAATGGGCCCGGGCGGTGTCGCGCCTGAATGGGCCCGGGCGGTGTCGCGCCAAAATGGGCCCGGGCGGTGTCGCGCCTAAATGGGCCCGGGCCGTGCCGCGCCAAAATGGGCCCGGGCGGTGTTGCGCCAAAATGGGCTCGGGCGGTGTCGCGCCTAAATGGTCCCGAGCGGTGCCGCGCCTAAATGGGTCCGGGCGGTGCCGCGCCTAAATGGGTCCGGGCGGTGCCGCTCCTAAATGGGTCCGGGCGGTGCCGCGCCTAAATGGGTCCGGGCGGTGCCGCTCCAAAATAATTCCGGGCGGTGCAGCTCCAAAATGGGTCCGGGCGGTGCCGCGCCTAAATGGGTCCGGGCGGTGCCGCGCCTAAATGGGTCCGGGCGGTGCCGCTCCTAAATGGGTCCGGGCGGTGCAGCACCTAAATGGGTCCGGGCGGTGCCGCGCCTAAATGGGTCCGGGCGGTGCCGCGCCTAAATGGGTCCGGGTGGTGCCGCTCCAAAATAATTCCGGGCGGTGCAGCTCCAAAATGGGTCCGGGCGGTGCCGCGCATAAATGGGTCCGGGCGGTGCCGCTCCAAAATGGGTCCGGGCGGTGCCGCGCCTAAATGGGTCCGGGCGGTGCCGCTCCAAAATGGGTCCGCGCCTAAATGGCGGTGCCGCGCCTAAATGGGTCCGGGCGGTGCCGCGCCTAAATGGGTCCGGGCGGTGCCGCTCCAAAATAATTCCGGGCGGTGCCGCTCCAAAATGGGTCCGGGCGGTGCCGCGCCTAAATGGGTCCGGGCGGTGCCGCGCCTAAATGGGTCCGGGCGGTGCAGCGCCTAAATGGGTCCGGGCGGTGCCGCGCCTAAATGGGTCCGGGCGGTGCCGCGCCTAAATGGGTCCGGGCGGTGCAGCGCCTAAATGGGTCCGGGCGGTGCCGCGCCTAAATGGGTCCGGGCGGTGCAGCGCCTAAATGGGTCCGGGCGGTGCCGCGCCTAAATGGGTCCGGGCGGTGCCGCTCCAAAAAGGGTCCGGGCGGTGCCGCGCCTAAATGGGTCCGGGCGGTGCAGCGCCTAAATGGGTCCGGGCGGTGCCGCTCCAAAATAATTCCGGGCTGTGCCGCTCCAAAATGGGTCCGGGCGGTGCAGCGCCTAAATGGGTCCGGGCGGTGCCTCTCCTAAATGGGTCCGGGCGGTGCAGCGCCTAAATGGGTCCGGGCGGTGCCGCGCCTAAATGGGTCCGGGCGGTGCCGCTCCAAAATAATTCCGGGCTGTGCCGCTCCAAAATGGGTCCGGGCGGTGCCGCGCCTAAATGGGTCCGGGCGGTGCCGCGCCTAAATGGGTCCGGGCGGTGCCGCTCCAAAATGGGTCCGGGCGGTGCCGCGCCTAAATGGGTCCGGGCGGTGCCGCGCCTAAATGGGTCCGGGCGGTGCCTCTCCTAAATGGGTCTGGGCGGTGCCGCGCCTAAATGGGTCCGGGCGGTGCCGCTCCTAAATGGGTCCGGGCGGTGTCGCGCCTAAATGGGTCCGGGCGGTGCCGCTCCAAAATAATTCCGGGCTGTGCCGCTCCAAAATGGGTCCGGGCGGTACCGCGCCTAAATTGGTCCGGGCGGTGCCGCGCCTAAATGGGTCCGGGCGGTGCCGCCCCTAAATGGGTCCGGGCGGTGCCGCGCCTAAATAGGTCCGGGCGGTGCCGCGCCAAAATAATTCCGGGCGGTGCCGCTCCAAAATGGGTCCGGGCGGTGCCGCGCCTAAATGGGTCCGGGCGGTGCCGCGCCTAAATGGGTCCGGGCGTTGCCGCTCCAAAATAATTCCGGGCGGTGCCGCTCCAAAATGGGTCCGGGCGGTGCCGCGCCTAAATGGGTCCGGGCGGTGCAGCGCCTAAATGGGTCCGGGCGGTGCCGCGCCTAAATGGGTCCGGGCGGTGCCGCGCCAAAATGGGTCCGGGCGGTGCAGCGCCTAAATGGGTCCGGGCGGTGCCGCTCCTAAATGGGTCCGGGCGGTGCCGCGCCTAAATGGGTCCGGGCGGTGCCGCGCCTAAATGGGTCCGGGCGGTGCCGCTCCAAAATAATTCCGGGCGGTGCCGCTCCAAAATGGGTCCGGGCGGTGCCGCGCCTAAATGGGTCCGGGCGGTGCCGCGCCTAAATGGGTCCGGGCGGTGCCGCTCCAAAATAATTCCGGGCGGTGCCGCGCCTAAATGGGTCCGGGCGGTGCCGCTCCAAAATGGGTCCGGGCGGTGCCGCGCCTAAATGGGTCCGGGCGGTGCCGCTCCTAAATGGGTCCGGGCGGTGCCGCGCCTAAATGGGTCCGGGCGGTGCCGCGCCTAAATGGGTCCGGGCGGTGCCGCTCCAAAATAATTACGGGCGGTGCCGCTCCAAAATGGGTCCGGGCGGTGCCGCGCCTAAATGGGTCCGGGCGGTGCCGCGCCTAAATGGGTCCGGGCGGTGCCGCTCCAAAATAATTCCGGGCGGTGCCGCGCCTAAATGGGTCCGGGCGGTGCCGCTCCAAAATGGGTCCTGGCGGTGCCGCGCCTAAATGGGTCCGGGCGGTGCCGCGCCAAAATGGGTCCGGGCGGTGCCGCTCCTAAATGGGTCCGGGCGGTGCCGCGTCTAAATGGGTCCGGGCCGTGCCGCGCCTAAATGGGTCCGGGCGGTGCCGCGCCTAAATGGGTCCGGGCGGTGCCGCGCCAAAATGGGTCCGGGCGGTGCCGCTCCAAAATGGGTCCGGGCGGTACCGCTCCAAAATAATTCCGGGCTGTGCCGCTCCAAAATGGGTCCGGGCGGTGCCGCGCCTAAATGGGTCCGGGCGGTGCCGCTCCAAAATGGGTCCGGGCTGTGCCGCTCCAAAATGGGTCCGGGCGGTGCCGCGCCTAAATGGGTCCGGGCGGTGCCGCTCCAAAATGGGTCCGGGCGGTGCCGCGCCTAAATGGGTCCAGGCGGTGCCGCTCCAAAATGGGTCCGGGCGGTGCCGCGCCTAAATGGGTCCCGGCGGTGCCGCCCCTAAATGGGTCCGGGCGGTGCCGCGCCTAAATGGGTCCGGGCGGTGCCGCTCCAAAATAATTCCGGGCGGTGCCGCTCCAAAATGGGTCCGGGCGGTGCCGCGCCTAAATGGGTCCGGGCGGTGCCGCGCCTAAATGGGTCCGGGCGGTGCCGCTTCAAAAAGGGTCCGGGCGGTGCCGCGCCTAAATGGGTCCGGGCGGTGCAGCGCCTAAATGGGTCCGGGCGGTGCCGCTCCAAAATAATTCCGGGCTGTGCCGCTCCAAAATGGGTCCGGGCGGTGCAGCGCCTAAATGGGTCCGGGCGGTGCCTCTCCTAAATGGGTCCGGGCGGTGCAGCGCCTAAATGGGTCCGGGCGGTGCCGCGCCTAAATGGGTCCGGGCGGTGCCGCTCCAAAATAATTCCGGGCTGTGCCGCTCCAAAATGGGTCCGGGCGGTGCCGCGCCTAAATGGGTCCGGGCGGTGCCGCGCCTAAATGGGTCCGGGCGGTGCCGCTCCAAAATGGGTCCGGGCGGTGCCGCGCCTAAATGGGTCCGGGCGGTGCCGCGCCTAAATGGGTCCGGGCGGTGCCTCTCCTAAATGGGTCTGGGCGGTGCCGCGCCTAAATGGGTCCGGGCGGTGCCGCTCCTAAATGGGTCCGGGCGGTGCCGCGCCTAAATGGGTCCGGGCGGTGCCGCTCCAAAATAATTCCGGGCTGTGCCGCTCCAAAATGGGTCCGGGCGGTACCGCGCCTAAATTGGTCCGGGCGGTGCCGCGCCTAAATGGGTCCGGGCGGTGCCGCCCCTAAATGGGTCCGGGCGGTGCCGCGCCTAAATAGGTCCGGGCGGTGCCGCGCCAAAATAATTCCGGGCGGTGCCGCTCCAAAATGGGTCCGGGCGGTGCCGCGCCTAAATGGGTCCGGGCGGTGCCGCGCCTAAATGGGTCCGGGCGTTGCCGCCCCAAAATAATTCCGGGCGGTGCCGCTCCAAAATGGGTCCGGGCGGTGCCGCGCCTAAATGGGTCCGGGCGGTGCCTCTCCTAAATGGGTCTGGGCGGTGCCGCGCCTAAATGGGTCCGGGCGGTGCCGCTCCTAAATGGGTCCGGGCGGTGCCGCGCCTAAATGGGTCCGGGCGGTGCCGCTCCAAAATAATTCCGGGCTGTGCCGCTCCAAAATGGGTCCGGGCGGTACCGCGCCTAAATTGGTCCGGGCGGTGCCGCGCCTAAATGGGTCCGGGCGGTGCCGCCCCTAAATGGGTCCGGGCGGTGCCGCGCCTAAATAGGTCCGGGCGGTGCCGCGCCAAAATAATTCCGGGCGGTGCCGCTCCAAAATGGGTCCGGGCGGTGCCGCGCCTAAATGGGTCCGGGCGGTGCCGCGCCTAAATGGGTCCGGGCGTTGCCGCCCCAAAATAATTCCGGGCGGTGCCGCTCCAAAATGGGTCCGGGCGGTGCCGCGCCTAAATGGGTCCGGGCGGTGCAGCGCCTAAATGGGTCCGGGCGGTGCCGCGCCAAAATGGGTCCGGGCGGTGCAGCGCCTAAATGGGTCCGGGCGGTGCCGCTCCTAAATGGGTCCGGGCGGTGCCGCGCCTAAATGGGTCCGGGCGGTGCCGCGCCTAAATGGGTCCGGGCGGTGCCGCTCCAAAATAATTCCGGGCGGTGCCGCTCCAAAATGGGTCCGGGCGGTGCCGCGCCTAAATGGGTCCGGGCGGTGCCGCGCCTAAATGGGTCCGGGCGGTGCCGCTCCAAAATAATTCCGGGCGGTGCCGCGCCTAAATGGGTCCGGGCGGTGCCGCTCCAAAATGGGTCCGGGCGGTGCCGCGCCTAAATGGGTCCGGGCGGTGCCGCTCCTAAATGGGTCCGGGCGGTGCCGCGCCTAAATGGGTCCGGGCGGTGCCGCTCCAAAATAATTCCGGGCGGTGCCGCTCCAAAATGGGTCCGGGCGGTGCCGCGCCTAAATGGGTCCGGGCGGTGCCGCGCCTAAATGGGTCCGGGCGGTGCCGCTCCAAAATAATTCCGGGCGGTGCCGCGCCTAAATGGGTCCGGGCGGTGCCGCTCCAAAATGGGTCCGGGCGGTGCCGCGCCTAAATGGGTCCGGGCGGTGCCGCGCCAAAATGGGTCCGGGCGGTGCCGCTCCTAAATGGGTCCGGGCGGTGCCGCGTCTAAATGGGTCCGGGCCGTGCCGCGCCTAAATGGGTCCGGGCGGTGCCGCGCCTAAATGGGTCCGGGCGGTGCCGCTCCAAAATGGGTCCGGGCGGTGCCGCGCCTAAATGGGTCCCGGCGGTGCCGCCCCTAAATGGGTCCGGGCGGTGCCGCGCCTAAATGGGTCCGGGCGGTGCCGCTCCAAAATAATTCCGGGCGGTGCCGCTCCAAAATGGGTCCGGGCGGTGCCGCGCCTAAATGGGTCCGGGCGGTGCCGCGCCTAAATGGGTCCGGGCGGTGCCGCTCCAAAAAGGGTCCGGGCGGTGCCGCGCCTAAATGGGTCCGGGCGGTGCAGCGCCTAAATGGGTCCGGGCGGTGCCGCTCCAAAATAATTCCGGGCTGTGCCGCTCCAAAATGGGTCCGGGCGGTGCAGCGCCTAAATGGGTCCGGGCGGTGCCTCTCCTAAATGGGTCCGGGCGGTGCAGCGCCTAAATGGGTCCGGGCGGTGCCGCGCCTAAATGGGTCCGGGCGGTGCCGCTCCAAAATAATTCCGGGCTGTGCCGCTCCAAAATGGGTCCGGGCGGTGCCGCGCCTAAATGGGTCCGGGCGGTGCCGCGCCTAAATGGGTCCGGGCGGTGCCGCTCCAAAATGGGTCCGGGCGGTGCCGCGCCTAAATGGGTCCGGGCGGTGCCGCGCCTAAATGGGTCCGGGCGGTGCCTCTCCTAAATGGGTCTGGGCGGTGCCGCGCCTAAATGGGTCCGGGCGGTGCCGCTCCTAAATGGGTCCGGGCGGTGCCGCGCCTAAATGGGTCCGGGCGGTGCCGCTCCAAAATAATTCCGGGCTGTGCCGCTCCAAAATGGGTCCGGGCGGTACCGCGCCTAAATTGGTCCGGGCGGTGCCGCGCCTAAATGGGTCCGGGCAGTGCCGCCCCTAAATGGGTCCGGGCGGTGCCGCGCCTAAATAGGTCCGGGCGGTGCCGCGCCAAAATAATTCCGGGCGGTGCCGCTCCAAAATGGGTCCGGGCGGTGCCGCGCCTAAATGGGTCCGGGCGGTGCCGCGCCTAAATGGGTCCGGGCGTTGCCGCTCCAAAATAATTCCGGGCGGTGCCGCTCCAAAATGGGTCCGGGCGGTGCCGCGCCTAAATGGGTCCGGGCGGTGCAGCGCCTAAATGGGTCCGGGCGGTGCCGCGCCTAAATGGGTCCGGGCGGTGCCGCGCCAAAATGGGTCCGGGCGGTGCAGCGCCTAAATGGGTCCGGGCGGTGCCGCGCCTAAATGGGTCCGGGCGGTGCCGCGCCTAAATGGGTCCGGGCGGTGCCGCTCCAAAATAATTCCGGGCGGTGCCGCTCCAAAATGGGTCCGGGCGGTGCCGCGCCTAAATGGGTCCGGGCGGTGCCGCGCCTAAATGGGTCCGGGCGGTGCCGCTCCAAAATAATTCCGGGCGGTGCCGCGCCTAAATGGGTCCGGGCGGTGCCGCTCCAAAATGGGTCCGGGCGGTGCCGCGCCTAAATGGGTCCGGGCGGTGCCGCTCCTAAATGGGTCCGGGCGGTGCCGCGCCTAAATGGGTCCGGGCGGTGCCGCTCCAAAATAATTCCGGGCGGTGCCGCTCCAAAATGGGTCCGGGCGGTGCCGCGCCTAAATGGGTCCGGGCGGTGCCGCTCCAAAATAATTCCGGGCGGTGCCGCGCCTAAATGGGTCCGGGCGGTGCCGCTCCAAAATGGGTCCGGGCGGTGCCGCGCCTAAATGGGTCCGGGCGGTGCCGCGCCAAAATGGGTCCGGGCGGTGCCGCTCCTAAATGGGTCCGGGCGGTGCCGCGTCTAAATGGGTCCGGGCCGTGCCGCGCCTAAATGGGTCCGGGCGGTGCCGCGCCTAAATGGGTCCGGGCGGTGCCGCGCCAAAATGGGTCCGGGCGGTGCCGCTCCAAAATGGGTCCGGGCGGTGCCGTGCCTAAATGGGTCCGGGCGGTGCCGCGCCTAAATGGGTCCGGGCGGTGCCGCTCCTAAATGGGTCCGGGCGGTGCCGCGCCTAAATGGGTCCGGGCGGTGCCGCTCCAAAATGGGTCCGGGCGGTGCCGCGCCTAAATGGGTCCGGGCGGTGCCGCGCCTAAATGGGTCCGGGCGGTGCCGCGCCAAAATAATTCCGGGCGGTGCCGCTCCAAAATGGGTCCGGGCGGTGCCGCGCCTAAATGGGTCCGGGCGGTACCGCTCCAAAATAATTCCGGGCTGTGCCGCTCCAAAATGGGTCCGGGCGGTGCCGCGCCTAAATGGGTCCGGGCGGTGCCGCTCCAAAATGGGTCCGGGCGGTGCCGCGCCTAAATGGGTCCAGGCGGTGCCGCTCCAAAATGGGTCCGGGCGGTGCCGCGCCTAAATGGGTCCCGGCGGTGCCGCCCCTAAATGGGTCCGGGCGGTGCCGCGCCTAAATGGGTCCGGGCGGTGCCGCTCCAAAATAATTCCGGGCGGTGCCGCTCCAAAATGGGTCCGGGCGGTGCCGCGCCTAAATGGGTCCGGGCGGTGCCGCGCCTAAATGGGTCCGGGCGGTGCAGCGCCTAAATGGGTCCGGGCGGTGCCACACCTAAATGGGTCCGGGCGGTGCCGCTCCAAAATGGGCCCGGGCGGTGCCGCGCCTAAATGGGCCCGGGCCGTGCCGCGCCAAAATGGGCCCGGGCGGTGTCGCGCCAATATGGGCCCGGGCGGTGTCGCGCCTAAATGGGCCCGGGCGGTGTCGCGCCTAAATGGGACAGGGCGGTGCCGCGCCAAAATGGGCCCGGGCGGTGTCGCGCCAAAATGGGCCCGGGCGGTGTCGTGCCTAAATGGGCCCGGGCGGTGCTGCGCCAAAATGGGCCCGTGCGGTGCGGCGTCTAAATGGGCCCGGGCGGTGCCGCGCCTAAATGAGCCCAACAGAGGTAGTCACAGACTTACCCTTTGCAGATGAAGAAGGTGATCCCGCTCAGTCTCTTGGTAATACTGCACCTACGTGGTCAAGCCTCTTGTAGCATATAATCAAGCTGGTTTCAGTCCTCTGGGGAGGTACACCCTAACCCTAACCCTAACCCTAACCCTAACCCTAACCCTAACCCTAACCCTAACCCTAACCCTAACCCTAACCCTAACCCTAACCCTAACCCTAACCCTAACCCAAAATGACCCCGGGCGGTGTCGCGCCAAAATGGGCCCGGGCGGTGTCGCGCCAAAATGGGTCCGGGCGGTGCAGCGCCTAAATGGGTCCGGGCGGTGCCGCGCCTAAATGGGTCCGGGCGGTGCCGCGCCAAAATGGGTCCGGGCGGTGCAGCGCCTAAATGGGTCCGGGCGGTGCCGCTCCTAAATGGGTCCGGGCGGTGCCGCGCCTAAATGGGTCCGGGCGGTGCCGCTCCTAAATGGGTCCGGGCGGTGCCGCGCCTAAATGGGTCCGGGCGGTGCCGCTCCAAAATAATTCCGGGCGGTGCCGCTCCAAAATGGGTCCGGGCGGTGCCGCGCCTAAATGGGTCCGGGCGGTGCCGCTCCAAAATAATTCCGGGCGGTGCCGCGCCTAAATGGGTCCGGGCGGTGCCGCTCCAAAATGGGTCCGGGCGGTGCCGCGCCTAAATGGGTCCGGGCGGTGCCGCGCCAAAATGGGTCCGGGCGGTGCCGCGCCTAAATGGGTCCGGGCGGTGCCGCGTCTAAATGGGTCCGGGCCGTGCCGCGCCTAAATGGGTCCGGGCGGTGCCGCGCCTAAATGGGTCCGGGCGGTGCCGCGCCAAAATGGGTCCGGGCGGTGCCGCTCCAAAATGGGTCCGGGCGGTGCCGCTTTTAAATGGGTCCGGGCGGTGCCGCGCCTAAATGGGTCCGGGCGGTGCCGCTCCAAAATGGGTCCGGGCGGTGCCGCGCCTAAATGGGTCCGGGCGGTGCCGCGCCTAAATGGGTCCGGGCGGTGCCGCTCCAAAATGGGTCCGGGCGGTGCCGCGCCTAAATGGGTCCGGGCGGTGCCGCGCCTAAATGGGTCCGGGCGGTGCCGCTCCAAAATAATTCCGGGCGGTGCCGCTCCAAAATGGGTCCGGGTGGTGCCGCGCCTAAATGGGTCCGGGCGCTGCCGCTCCAAAATAATTCCGGGCTGTGCCGCTCCAAAATGGGTCCGGGCGGTGCCGCGCCTAAATGGGTCCGGGCAGTGCCGCTCCAAAATGGGTCCGGGCGGTGCCGCGCCTAAATGGGTCCGGGCGGTGCCGCGCCTAAATGGGTCCGGGCGGTGCCGCCCCTAAATGGGTCCGGGCGGTGCCGCGCCTAAATGGGTCCGGGCGGTTCCGCTCCAAAATAATTCCTGGCGGTGCCGCTCCAAAATGGGTCCGGGCGGTGCCGCGCCTAAATGGGTCCGGGCGGTGCAGCGCCTAAATGGGTCCGGGCGGTGCCGCTCCTAAATGGGTCCGGGCGGTGCCGCGCCTAAATGGGTCCGGGCGGTGCCGCTCCTAAATGGGTCCGGGCGGTGCCGCGCCTAAATGGGTCCGGGCGGTGCCGCGCCAAAATGGGTCCGGGCGGTGCCGCGCCTAAATGGGTCCGGGCGGTGCCGCGTCTAAATGGGTCCGGGCCGTGCCGCGCCTAAATGGGTCCGGGCGGTGCCGCGCCTAAATGGGTCCGGGCGGTGCCGCCCCAAAATGGGTCCGGGCGGTGCCGCTCCAAAATGGGTCCGGGCGGTGCCGCTCCTAAATGGGTCTGGGCGGTGCCGCGCCTAAATGGGTCCGGGCGGTGCCGCGCCTAAATGGGTCCGGGCGGTGCCGCTCCAAAATAATTCCGGGCGGTGCCGCTCCAAAATGGGTCCGGGCGGTGCCGCGCCTAAATGGGTCCGGGTGGTGCCGCTCCAAAATAATTCCGGGCTGTGCCGCTCCAAAATGGGTCCGGGCGGTGCCGCTCCAAAATAATTCCGGGCGGTGCCGCGCCTAAATGGGTCCGGGCGGTGCCGCTCCAAAATGGGTCCGGGCAGTGCCGCGCCTAAATGGGTCCGGGCGGTGCCGCGCCAAAATGGGTCCGGGCGGTGCAGCGCCTAAATGGGTCCGGGCGGTGCCGCGCCTAAATGGGTCCGGGCGCTGCCGCGCCTAAATGGGTCCGGGCGGTGTCGCGCCTAAATGGGTCCGGGCGGTGCCGCGCCTAAATGGGTCCGGGCGGTGCCGCTCCAAAATGGGTCCGGGCGGTGCCGCGCCTAAATGGGTCCGGGCGGTGCCGCTCCAAAATGGGTCCGGGCGGTGCCGCGCCTAAATGGGTCCGGGCGGTGCCGCTCCAAAATGGGTCCGGGCGGTGCCGCGCCTAAATGGGTCCGGGCGGTGCCGCCCCTAAATGGGTCCGGGCGGTGCCGCGCCTAAATGGGTCCGGGCGGTGCCGCTCCAAAATAATTCCGGGCGGTGCCGCTCCAAAATGGGTCCGGGCGGTGCCGCGCCTAAATGGGTCCGGGCGGTGCCGCTCCAAAATAATTCCGGGCGGTGCCGCTCCAAAATGGGTCCGGGCGGTGCCGCGCCTAAATGGGTCCGGGCGGTGCAGCGCCTAAATGGGTCCGGGCGGTGCCGCGCCTAAATGGGTCCGGGCGGTGCCGCGCCAAAATGGGTCCGGGCGGTGCCGCTCCAAAATGGGTCCGGGCGGTGCCGCTCCTAAATGGGTCCGGGCGGTGCCGCGCCTAAATGGGTCCGGGCGGTGCCGCTCCTAAATGGGTCCGGGCGGTGCCGCGCCTAAATGGGTCCGGGCGGTGCCGCTCCAAAATAATTCCGGGCTGTGCCGCTCCAAAATGGGTCCGGGCGGTGCCGCGCCTAAATGGGTCCGGGCGGTGCCGCTCCAAAATAATTCCGGGCTGTGCCGCTCCAAAATGGGTCCGGGCGGTGCCGCGCCTAAATGGGTCCGGGCGGTACCGCTCCAAAATGGGTCCGGGCGGTGCCGCGCCTAAATGGGTCCGGGCGGTGCCGCTCCAAAATGGGTCCGGGCGGTGCCGCGCCTAAATGGGTCCGGGCGGTGCCGCGCCTAAATGGGTCCGGGCGGTGCCGCCCCTAAATGGGTCCGGGCGGTGCCGCGCCTAAATGGGTCCGGGCGGTGCCGCTCCAAAATTATTCCGGGCGGTGCCGCTCCAAAATGGGTCCGGGCGGTGCCGCGCCTAAATGGGTCCGGGCGGTGCCGCGCCTAAATGGGTCCGGGCGGTGCAGCGCCTAAATGGGTCCGGGCGGTGCCGCGCCTAAATGGGTCCGGGCGGTGCCGCTCCAAAATGGGTCCGGGCGGTGCCGCGCCTAAATGGGTCCGGGCGGTGCAGCGCCTAAATGGGTCCGGGCGGTGCCGCGCCTAAATGGGTCCGGGTGGTGCAGCGCCTAAATGGGTCCGGGCGGTGCCGCGCCTAAATGGGTCCGGGCGGTGCCGCTCCAAAAAGGGTCCGGGCGGTGCGGCGCCTAAATGGGTCCGGGCGGTGCCGCGCCTAAATGGGTCCGGGCGGTGCCGCGCCTAAATGGGTCCGGGCGGTGCCCCTCCAAAATAATTCCGGGCTGTGCCGCTCCAAAATGGGTCCGGGCGGTGCCGCGCCTAAATGGGTCCGGGCGGTGCCGCGCCTAAATGGGTCCGGGCGGTGCCGCTCCAAAATGGGTCCGGGCGGTGCCGCGCCTAAATGGGTCCGGGCGGTGCAGCGCCTAAATGGGTCCGGGCGGTGCCGCTCCTAAATGGGTCCGGGCGGTGCCGCGCCTAAATGGGTCCGGGCGGTGCCGCTCCTAAATGGGTCCGGGCGGTGCCGCGCCTAAATGGGTCCGGGCGGTGCCGCTCCAAAATAATTCCGGGCTGTGCCGCTCCAAAATGGGTCCGGGCGGTACCGCGCCTAAATGGGTCCGAGCGGTGCCGCGCCTAAATGGGTCCGGGCGGTGCCGCCCCTAAATGGGTCCGGGCGGTGCCGCGCCTAAATGGGTCCGGGCGGTGCCGCGCCAAAATAATTCCGGGCGGTGCCGCTCCAAAATGGGTCCGGGCGGTGCCGCGCCTAAATGGGTCCGGGCGGTGCCGCGCCTAAATGGGTCCGGGCGTTGCCGCTCCAAAATAATTCCGGGCGGTGCCGCTCCAAAATGGGTCCGGGCGGTGCCGCGCCTAAATGGGTCCGGGCGGTGCCGCTCCAAAATGGGTCCGGGCGGTGCCGCGCCTAAATGGGTCCGGGCGGTGCCGCGCCAAAATGGGTCCGGGCGGTGCAGCGCCTAAATGGGTCCGGGCGGTGCCGCTCCTAAATGGGTCCGGGCGGTGCCGCGCCTAAATGGGTCCGGGCGGTGCCGCTCCTAAATGGGTCCGGGCGGTGCCGCGCCTAAATGGGTCCGGGCGGTGCCGCTCCAAAATAATTCCGGGCGGTGCCGCTCCAAAATGGGTCCGGGCGGTGCCGCGCCTAAATGGGTCCGGACGGTGCCGCGCCTAAATGGGTCCGGGCGGTGCCGCTCCAAAATAATTCCGGGCGGTGCCGCGCCTAAATGGGTCCGGGCGGTGCCGCTCCAAAATGGGTCCGGGCGGTGCCGCGCCTAAATGGGTCCGGGCGGTGCCGCGCCAAAATGGGTCCGGGCGGTGCCGCTCCTAAATGGGTCCGGGCGGTGCCGCGTCTAAATGGGTCCGGGCCGTGCCGCGCCTAAATGGGTCCGGGCGGTGCCGCGCCTAAATGGGTCCGGGCGGTGCCGCTCCAAAATGGGTCCGGGCGGTGCCGCTCCTAAATGGGTCCGGGCGGTGCCGCGCCTAAATGGGTCCGGGCGGTGCCGCTCCTAAATGGGTCCGGGCGGTGCCGCGCCTAAATGGGTCCGGGCGGTGCCGCTCCAAAATGGGTCCGGGCGGTGCCGCGCCTAAATGGGTCCGGGCGGTGCCGCGCCAAAATGGGTCCGGGCGGTGCCGCGCCAAAATAATTCCGGGCGGTGCCGCTCCAAAATGGGTCCGGGCGGTGCCGCGCCTAAATGAGTCCGGGCGGTGCCGCTCCAAAATAATTCCGGGCTGTGCCGCTCCAAAATGGGTCCGGGCGGTGCCGCGCCTAAATGGGTCCGGGCGGTGCCGCTCCAAAATGGGTCCGGGCGGTGCCGCGCCTAAATGGGTCCGGGCGGTGCCGCTCCAAAATGGGTCCGGGCGGTGCCGCGCCTAAATGGGTCCGGGCGGTGCCGCGCCTAAATGGGTCCGGGCGGTGCCGCCCCTAAATGGGTCCGGGCGGTGCCGCTCCAAAATAATTCCGGGCGGTGCCGCTCCAAAATGGGTCCGGGCGGTGCCGCGCCTAAATGGGTCCGGGCGGTGCCGCGCCTAAATGGGTCCGGGCGGTGCAGCGCCTAAATGGGTCCGGGCGGTGCCGCGCCTAAATGGGTCCGGGCGGTGCCGCTCCAAAATGGGCCCGGGCGGTGCCGCGCCTAAATGGGCCCGGGCCGTGCCGCGCCAAAATGGGCCCGGGCGGTGCCGCGTCTAAATGGGTCCGGGCCGTGCCGCGCCTAAATGGGTCCGGGCGGTGCCGCGCCTAAATGGGTCCGGGCGGTGCCGCTCCAAAATGGGTCCGGGCGGTGCCGCTCCAAAATGGGTCCGGGCGGTGCGCTCCTAAATGGGTCCGGGCGGTGCCGCGCCTAAATGGGTCCGGGCGGTGCCGCTCCTAAATGGGTCCGGGCGGTGCCGCGCCTAAATGGGTCCGGGCGGTGCCGCTCCAAAATGGGTCCGGGCGGTGCCGCGCCTAAATGGGTCCGGGCGGTGCCGCGCCAAAATGGGTCCGGGCGGTGCCGCGCCAAAATAATTCCGGGCGGTGCCGCTCCAAAATGGGTCCGGGCGGTGCCGCGCCTAAATGAGTCCGGGCGGTGCCGCTCCAAAATAATTCCGGGCTGTGCCGCTCCAAAATGGGTCCGGGCGGTGCCGCGCCTAAATGGGTCCGGGCGGTGCCGCTCCAAAATGGGTCCGGGCGGTGCCGCGCCTAAATGGGTCCGGGCGGTGCCGCTCCAAAATGGGTCCGGGCGGTGCCGCGCCTAAATGGGTCCGGGCGGTGCCGCGCCTAAATGGGTCCGGGCGGTGCCGCCCCTAAATGGGTCCGGGCGGTGCCGCTCCAAAATAATTCCGGGCGGTGCCGCTCCAAAATGGGTCCGGGCGGTGCCGCGCCTAAATGGGTCCGGGCGGTGCCGCGCCTAAATGGGTCCGGGCGGTGCAGCGCCTAAATGGGTCCGGGCGGTGCCGCGCCTAAATGGGTCCGGGCGGTGCCGCTCCAAAATGGGCCCGGGCGGTGCCGCGCCTAAATGGGTCCGGGCCGTGCCGCGCCAAAATGGGCCCGGGCGGTGTCGCGCCAAAATGGGCCCGGGCGGTGTCGCGCCTAAATGGGCCCGGGCGGTGTCGCGCCTAAATGGGCCAGGGCGGTGCCGCGCCAAAATGGGCCCGGGCGGTGTCGCGCCAAAATGGGCCCGGGCGGTGTCGCGCCTAAATGGGCCCGGGCGGTGCTGCGCCAAAAGGGCCCGTGCGGTGCCGCGTCTACATGGGCCCGGGCGGTGCCGCGCCTAAATGAGCCCAACAGAGGTAGTCACAGACTTACCCTTTGCAGATGAAGAAGGTGATCCCGCTCAGTCTCTTGGTAATACTGCACCTACGTGGTCAAGCCTCTTGTAGCATATAATCAAGCTGGTTTCAGTCCTCTGGGGAGGTACACCCTAACCCTAACCCTAACCCTAACCCTAACCCTAACCCTAACCCTAACCCTAACCCTAACCCTAACCCTAACCCTAACCCTAACCCTAACCCTAACCCTAACCCTAACCCAAAATGACCCCGGGCGGTGTCGCGCCAAAATGGGCCCGGGCGGTGTCGCGCCAAAATGGGCCCGGGCGGTGTCGCGCCTGAATGGGCCCGGGCGGTGTCGCGCCAAAATGGGCCCGGGCGGTGTCGCGCCTAAATGGGCCCGGGCCGTGCCGCGCCAAAATGGGCCCGGGCGGTGTTGCGCCAAAATGGGCTCGGGCGGTGTCGCGCCTAAATGGGCCCGAGCGGTGCCGTGCCTAAATGGGTCCGGGCGGTGCCGCGCCTAAATGGGTCCGGGCGGTGCCGCGCCTAAATGGGTCCGGGCGGTGCCGCGCCAAAATGGGTCCGGGCGGTGCCGCGCCAAAATAATTCCGGGCGGTGCCGCTCCAAAATGGGTCCGGGCGGTGCCGCGCCTAAATGAGTCCGGGCGGTGCCGCTCCAAAATAATTCCGGGCTGTGCCGCTCCAAAATGGGTCCGGGCGGTGCCGCGCCTAAATGGGTCCGGGCGGTGCCGCTCCAAAATGGGTCCGGGCGGTGCCGCGCCTAAATGGGTCCGGGCGGTGCCGCTCCAAAATGGGTCCGGGCGGTGCCGCGCCTAAATGGGTCCGGGCGGTGCCGCGCCTAAATGGGTCCGGGCGGTGCCGCCCCTAAATGGGTCCGGGCGGTGCCGCTCCAAAATAATTCCGGGCGGTGCCGCTCCAAAATGGGTCCGGGCGGTGCCGCGCCTAAATGGGTCCGGGCGGTGCCGCGCCTAAATGGGTCCGGGCGGTGCAGCGCCTAAATGGGTCCGGGCGGTGCCGCGCCTAAATGGGTCCGGGCGGTGCCGCTCCAAAATGGGCCCGGGCGGTGCCGCGCCTAAATGGGCCCGGGCCGTGCCGCGCCAAAATGGGCCCGGGCGGTGTCGCGCCAAAATGGGCCCGGGCGGTGTCGCGCCTAAATGGGCCCGGGCGGTGTCGCGCCTAAATGGGCCAGGGCGGTGCCGCGCCAAAATGGGCCCGGGCGGTGTCGCGCCAAAATGGGCCCGGGCGGTGTCGCGCCTAAATGGGCCCGGGCGGTGCTGCGCCAAAATGGGCCCGTGCGGTGCCGCGTCTAAATGGGCCCGGGCGGTGCCGCGCCTAAATGAGCCCAACAGAGGTAGTCACAGACTTACCCTTTGCAGATGAAGAAGGTGATCCCGCTCAGTCTCTTGGTAATACTGCACCTACGTGGTCAAGCCTCTTGTAGCATATAATCAAGCTGGTTTCAGTCCTCTGGGGAGGTACACCCTAACCCTAACCCTAACCCTAACCCTAACCCTAACCCTAACCCTAACCCGAACCCTAACCCTAACCCTAACCCTAACCCTAACCCTAACCCTAACCCTAACCCTAACCCAAAATGACCCCGGGCGGTGTCGCGCCAAAATGGGCCCGGGCGGTGTCGCGCCAAAATGGGCCCGGGCGGTGTCGCGCCTGAATGGGCCCGGGCGGTGTCGCGCCAAAATGGGCCCGGGCGGTGTCGCGCCTAAATGGGCCCGGGCCGTGCCGCGCCAAAATGGGCCCGGGCGGTGTTGCGCCAAAATGGGCTCGGGCGGTGTCGCGCCTAAATGGGCCCGAGCGGTGCCGCGCCTAAATGGGTCCGGGCGGTGCCGCGCCTAAATGGGTCCGGGCGGTGCCGCTCCTAAATGGGTCCGGGCGGTGCCGCGCCTAAATGGGTCCGGGCGGTGCCGCTCCAAAATAATTCCGGGCGGTGCAGCTCCAAAATGGGTCCGGGCGGTGCCGCGCCTAAATGGGTCCGGGCGGTGCCGCGCCTAAATGGGTCCGGGCGGTGCCGCTCCTAAATGGGTCCGGGCGGTGCAGCACCTAAATGGGTCCGGGCGGTGCCGCGCCTAAATGGGTCCGGGCGGTGCCGCGCCTAAATGGGTCCGGGCGGTGCCGCTCCAAAATAATTCCGGGCGGTGCAGCTCCAAAATGGGTCCGGGCGGTGCCGCGCATAAATGGGTCCGGGCGGTGCCGCTCCAAAATGGGTCCGGGCGGTGCCGCGCCTAAATGGGTCCGGGCGGTGCCGCTCCAAAATGGGTCCGCGCCTAAATGGCGGTGCCGCGCCTAAATGGGTCCGGGCGGTGCCGCGCCTAAATGGGTCCGGGCGGTGCCGCTCCAAAATAATTCCGGGCGGTGCCGCTCCAAAATGGGTCCGGGCGGTGCCGCGCCTAAATGGGTCCGGGCGGTGCCGCGCCTAAATGGGTCCGGGCGGTGCAGCGCCTAAATGGGTCCGGGCGGTGCCGCGCCTAAATGGGTCCGGGCGGTGCCGCGCCTAAATGGGTCCGGGCGGTGCAGCGCCTAAATGGGTCCGGGCGGTGCCGCGCCTAAATGGGTCCGGGCGGTGCAGCGCCTAAATGGGTCCGGGCGGTGCCGCGCCTAAATGGGTCCGGGCGGTGCCGCTCCAAAAAGGGTCCGGGCGGTGCCGCGCCTAAATGGGTCCGGGCGGTGCAGCGCCTAAATGGGTCCGGGCGGTGCCGCTCCAAAATAATTCCGGGCTGTGCCGCTCCAAAATGGGTCCGGGCGGTGCAGCGCCTAAATGGGTCCGGGCGGTGCCTCTCCTAAATGGGTCCGGGCGGTGCAGCGCCTAAATGGGTCCGGGCGGTGCCGCGCCTAAATGGGTCCGGGCGGTGCCGCTCCAAAATAATTCCGGGCTGTGCCGCTCCAAAATGGGTCCGGGCGGTGCCGCGCCTAAATGGGTCCGGGCGGTGCCCCGCCTAAATGGGTCCGGGCGGTGCCGCTCCAAAATGGGTCCGGGCGGTGCCGCGCCTAAATGGGTCCGGGCGGTGCCGCGCCTAAATGGGTCCGGGCGGTGCCTCTCCTAAATGGGTCTGGGCGGTGCCGCGCCTAAATGGGTCCGGGCGGTGCCGCTCCTAAATGGGTCCGGGCGGTGCCGCGCCTAAATGGGTCCGGGCGGTGCCGCTCCAAAATGGGTCCGGGCGGTGCCGCGCCTAAATGGGTCCGGGCGGTGCCGCTCCAAAATGGGTCCGCGCCTAAATGGCGGTGCCGCGCCTAAATGGGTCCGGGCGGTGCCGCGCCTAAATGGGTCCGGGCGGTGCCGCTCCAAAATAATTCCGGGCGGTGCCGCTCCAAAATGGGTCCGGGCGGTGCCGCGCCTAAATGGGTCCGGGCGGTGCCGCGCCTAAATGGGTCCGGGCGGTGCAGCGCCTAAATGGGTCCGGGCGGTGCCGCGCCTAAATGGGTCCGGGCGGTGCAGCGCCTAAATGGGTCCGGGCGGTGCCGCGCCTAAATGGGTCCGGGCGGTGCAGCGCCTAAATGGGTCCGGGCGGTGCCGCGCCTAAATGGGTCCGGGCGGTGCCGCTCCAAAAAGGGTCCGGGCGGTGCCGCGCCTAAATGGGTCCGGGCGGTGCAGCGCCTAAATTGGTCCTGGCGGTGCCGCTCCAAAATAATTCCGGGCTGTGCCGCTCCAAAATGGGTCCGGGCGGTGCCGCGCCTAAATGGGTCCGGGCGGTGCCTCTCCTAAATGGGTCCGGGCGGTGCAGCGCCTAAATGGGTCCGGGCGGTGCCGCGCCTAAATGGGTCCGGGCGGTGCCGCGCCTAAATGGGTCCGGGCGGTGCCGCTCCAAAATGGGTCCGGGCGGTGCCGCGCCTAAATGGGTCCGGGCGGTGCCGCGCCTAAATGGGTCCGGGCGGTGCCTCTCCTAAATGGGTCTGGGCGGTGCCGCGCCTAAATGGGTCCGGGCGGTGCCGCTCCTAAATGGGTCCGGGCGGTGCCGCGCCTAAATGGGTCCGGGCGGTGCCGCTCCAAAATAATTCCGGGCTGTGCCGCTCCAAAATGGGTCAGGGCGGTACCGCGCCTAAATTGGTCCGGGCGGTGCCGCGCCTAAATGGGTCCGGGCGGTGCAGAGCCTAAATGGGCCCGGGCGGTGCCGCGCCTAAATGGGTCCGGGCGGTGCCGCTCCAAAATGGGCCCGGGCGGTGCCGCGCCTAAATGGGCCCGGGCCGTGCCGCGCCAAAATGGGCCCGGGCGGTGTCGCGCCAAAATGGGCCCGGGCGGTGTCGCGCCTAAATGGGCCCGGGCGGTGTCGCGCCTAAATGGGCCAGGGCGGTGCCGCGCCTAAATGGGCCCGGGCGGTGCTGCGCCAAAATGGGCCCGTGCGGTGCCGCGTCTAAATGGGCCCGGGCGGTGCCGCGCCTAAATGAGCCCAACAGAGGTAGTCACAGACTTACCCTTTGCAGATGAAGAAGGTGATCCCGCTCAGTCTCTTGGTAATACTGCACCTACGTGGTCAAGCCTCTTGTAGCATATAATCAAGCTGGTTTCAGTCCTCTGGGGAGGTACACCCTAACCCTAACCCTAACCCTAACCCTAACCCTAACCCTAACCCTAACCCTAACCCTAACCCTAACCCTAACCCTAACCCTAACCCTAACCCTAACCCAAAATGACCCCGGGCGGTGTCGCGCCAAAATGGGCCCGGGCGGTGTCGCGCCAAAATGGGCCCGGGCGGTGTCGCGCCTGAATGGGCCCGGGCGGTGTCGCGCCAAAATGGGCCCGGGCGGTGTCGCGCCTAAATGGGCCCGGGCCGTGCCGCGCCAAAATGGGCCCGGGCGGTGTTGCGCCAAAATGGGCTCGGGCGGTGTCGCGCCTAAATGGTCCCGAGCGGTGCCGCGCCTAAATGGGTCCGGGCGGTGCCGCGCCTAAATGGGTCCGGGCGGTGCCGCTCCTAAATGGGTCCGGGCGGTGCCGCGCCTAAATGGGTCCGGGCGGTGCCGCTCCAAAATAATTCCGGGCGGTGCAGCTCCAAAATGGGTCCGGGCGGTGCCGCGCCTAAATGGGTCCGGGCGGTGCCGCGCCTAAATGGGTCCGGGCGGTGCAGCACCTAAATGGGTCCGGGCGGTGCCGCGCCTAAATGGGTCCGGGCGGTGCCGCGCCTAAATGGGTCCGGGTGGTGCCGCTCCAAAATAATTCCGGGCGGTGCAGCTCCAAAATGGGTCCGGGCGGTGCCGCGCATAAATGGGTCCGGGCGGTGCCGCTCCAAAATGGGTCCGGGCGGTGCCGCGCCTAAATGGGTCCGGGCGGTGCCGCTCCAAAATGGGTCCGCGCCTAAATGGCGGTGCCGCGCCTAAATGGGTCCGGGCGGTGCCGCGCCTAAATGGGTCCGGGCGGTGCCGCTCCAAAATAATTCCGGGCGGTGCCGCTCCAAAATGGGTCCGGGCGGTGCCGCGCCTAAATGGGTCCGGGCGGTGCCGCGCCTAAATGGGTCCGGGCGGTGCAGCGCCTAAATGGGTCCGGGCGGTGCCGCGCCTAAATGGGTCCGGGCGGTGCCGCGCCTAAATGGGTCCGGGCGGTGCAGCGCCTAAATGGGTCCGGGCGGTGCCGCGCCTAAATGGGTCCGGGCGGTGCAGCGCCTAAATGGGTCCGGGCGGTGCCGCGCCTAAATGGGTCCGGGCGGTGCCGCTCCAAAAAGGGTCCGGGCGGTGCCGCGCCTAAATGGGTCCGGGCGGTGCAGCGCCTAAATGGGTCCGGGCGGTGCCGCTCCAAAATAATTCCGGGCTGTGCCGCTCCAAAATGGGTCCGGGCGGTGCAGCGCCTAAATGGGTCCGGGCGGTGCCTCTCCTAAATGGGTCCGGGCGGTGCAGCGCCTAAATGGGTCCGGGCGGTGCCGCGCCTAAATGGGTCCGGGCGGTGCCGCTCCAAAATAATTCCGGGCTGTGCCGCTCCAAAATGGGTCCGGGCGGTGCCGCGCCTAAATGGGTCCGGGCGGTGCCGCGCCTAAATGGGTCCGGGCGGTGCCGCTCCAAAATGGGTCCGGGCGGTGCCGCGCCTAAATGGGTCCGGGCGGTGCCGCGCCTAAATGGGTCCGGGCGGTGCCTCTCCTAAATGGGTCTGGGCGGTGCCGCGCCTAAATGGGTCCGGGCGGTGCCGCTCCTAAATGGGTCCGGGCGGTGTCGCGCCTAAATGGGTCCGGGCGGTGCCGCTCCAAAATAATTCCGGGCTGTGCCGCTCCAAAATGGGTCCGGGCGGTACCGCGCCTAAATTGGTCCGGGCGGTGCCGCGCCTAAATGGGTCCGGGCGGTGCCGCCCCTAAATGGGTCCGGGCGGTGCCGCGCCTAAATAGGTCCGGGCGGTGCCGCGCCAAAATAATTCCGGGCGGTGCCGCTCCAAAATGGGTCCGGGCGTTGCCGCGCCTAAATGGGTCCGGGCGGTGCCGCGCCTAAATGGGTCCGGGCGTTGCCGCTCCAAAATAATTCCGGGCGGTGCCGCTCCAAAATGGGTCCGGGCGGTGCCGCGCCTAAATGGGTCCGGGCGGTGCAGCGCCTAAATGGGTCCGGGCGGTGCCGCGCCTAAATGGGTCCGGGCGGTGCCGCGCCAAAATGGGTCCGGGCGGTGCAGCGCCTAAATGGGTCCGGGCGGTGCCGCTCCTAAATGGGTCCGGGCGGTGCCGCGCCTAAATGGGTCCGGGCGGTGCCGCGCCTAAATGGGTCCGGGCGGTGCCGCTCCAAAATAATTCCGGGCGGTGCCGCTCCAAAATGGGTCCGGGCGGTGCCGCGCCTAAATGGGTCCGGGCGGTGCCGCGCCTAAATGGGTCCGGGCGGTGCCGCTCCAAAATAATTCCGGGCGGTGCCGCGCCTAAATGGGTCCGGGCGGTGCCGCTCCAAAATGGGTCCGGGCGGTGCCGCGCCTAAATGGGTCCGGGCGGTGCCGCTCCTAAATGGGTCCGGGCGGTGCCGCGCCTAAATGGGTCCGGGCGGTGCCGCGCCTAAATGGGTCCGGGCGGTGCCGCTCCAAAATAATTACGGGCGGTGCCGCTCCAAAATGGGTCCGGGCGGTGCCGCGCCTAAATGGGTCCGGGCGGTGCCGCGCCTAAATGGGTCCGGGCGGTGCCGCTCCAAAATAATTCCGGGCGGTGCCGCGCCTAAATGGGTCCGGGCGGTGCCGCTCCAAAATGGGTCCTGGCGGTGCCGCGCCTAAATGGGTCCGGGCGGTGCCGCGCCAAAATGGGTCCGGGCGGTGCCGCTCCTAAATGGGTCCGGGCGGTGCCGCGTCTAAATGGGTCCGGGCCGTGCCGCGCCTAAATGGGTCCGGGCGGTGCCGCGCCTAAATGGGTCCGGGCGGTGCCGCGCCAAAATGGGTCCGGGCGGTGCCGCTCCAAAATGGGTCCGGGCGGTACCGCTCCAAAATAATTCCGGGCTGTGCCGCTCCAAAATGGGTCCGGGCGGTGCCGCGCCTAAATGGGTCCGGGCGGTGCCGCTCCAAAATGGGTCCGGGCTGTGCCGCTCCAAAATGGGTCCGGGCGGTGCCGCGCCTAAATGGGTCCGGGCGGTGCCGCTCCAAAATGGGTCCGGGCGGTGCCGCGCCTAAATGGGTCCAGGCGGTGCCGCTCCAAAATGGGTCCGGGCGGTGCCGCGCCTAAATGGGTCCCGGCGGTGCCGCCCCTAAATGGGTCCGGGCGGTGCCGCGCCTAAATGGGTCCGGGCGGTGCCGCTCCAAAATAATTCCGGGCGGTGCCGCTCCAAAATGGGTCCGGGCGGTGCCGCGCCTAAATGGGTCCGGGCGGTGCCGCGCCTAAATGGGTCCGGGCGGTGCCGCTCCAAAAAGGGTCCGGGCGGTGCCGCGCCTAAATGGGTCCGGGCGGTGCAGCGCCTAAATGGGTCCGGGCGGTGCCGCTCCAAAATAATTCCGGGCTGTGCCGCTCCAAAATGGGTCCGGGCGGTGCAGCGCCTAAATGGGTCCGGGCGGTGCCTCTCCTAAATGGGTCCGGGCGGTGCAGCGCCTAAATGGGTCCGGGCGGTGCCGCGCCTAAATGGGTCCGGGCGGTGCCGCTCCAAAATAATTCCGGGCTGTGCCGCTCCAAAATGGGTCCGGGCGGTGCCGCGCCTAAATGGGTCCGGGCGGTGCCGCGCCTAAATGGGTCCGGGCGGTGCCGCTCCAAAATGGGTCCGGGCGGTGCCGCGCCTAAATGGGTCCGGGCGGTGCCGCGCCTAAATGGGTCCGGGCGGTGCCTCTCCTAAATGGGTCTGGGCGGTGCCGCGCCTAAATGGGTCCGGGCGGTGCCGCTCCTAAATGGGTCCGGGCGGTGCCGCGCCTAAATGGGTCCGGGCGGTGCCGCTCCAAAATAATTCCGGGCTGTGCCGCTCCAAAATGGGTCCGGGCGGTACCGCGCCTAAATTGGTCCGGGCGGTGCCGCGCCTAAATGGGTCCGGGCGGTGCCGCCCCTAAATGGGTCCGGGCGGTGCCGCGCCTAAATAGGTCCGGGCGGTGCCGCGCCAAAATAATTCCGGGCGGTGCCGCTCCAAAATGGGTCCGGGCGGTGCCGCGCCTAAATGGGTCCGGGCGGTGCCGCGCCTAAATGGGTCCGGGCGTTGCCGCCCCAAAATAATTCCGGGCGGTGCCGCTCCAAAATGGGTCCGGGCGGTGCCGCGCCTAAATGGGTCCGGGCGGTGCCTCTCCTAAATGGGTCTGGGCGGTGCCGCGCCTAAATGGGTCCGGGCGGTGCCGCTCCTAAATGGGTCCGGGCGGTGCCGCGCCTAAATGGGTCCGGGCGGTGCCGCTCCAAAATAATTCCGGGCTGTGCCGCTCCAAAATGGGTCCGGGCGGTACCGCGCCTAAATTGGTCCGGGCGGTGCCGCGCCTAAATGGGTCCGGGCGGTGCCGCCCCTAAATGGGTCCGGGCGGTGCCGCGCCTAAATAGGTCCGGGCGGTGCCGCGCCAAAATAATTCCGGGCGGTGCCGCTCCAAAATGGGTCCGGGCGGTGCCGCGCCTAAATGGGTCCGGGCGGTGCCGCGCCTAAATGGGTCCGGGCGTTGCCGCCCCAAAATAATTCCGGGCGGTGCCGCTCCAAAATGGGTCCGGGCGGTGCCGCGCCTAAATGGGTCCGGGCGGTGCAGCGCCTAAATGGGTCCGGGCGGTGCCGCGCCAAAATGGGTCCGGGCGGTGCAGCGCCTAAATGGGTCCGGGCGGTGCCGCTCCTAAATGGGTCCGGGCGGTGCCGCGCCTAAATGGGTCCGGGCGGTGCCGCGCCTAAATGGGTCCGGGCGGTGCCGCTCCAAAATAATTCCGGGCGGTGCCGCTCCAAAATGGGTCCGGGCGGTGCCGCGCCTAAATGGGTCCGGGCGGTGCCGCGCCTAAATGGGTCCGGGCGGTGCCGCTCCAAAATAATTCCGGGCGGTGCCGCGCCTAAATGGGTCCAGGCGGTGCCGCTCCAAAATGGGTCCGGGCGGTGCCGCGCCTAAATGGGTCCGGGCGGTGCCGCTCCTAAATGGGTCCGGGCGGTGCCGCGCCTAAATGGGTCCGGGCGGTGCCGCTCCAAAATAATTCCGGGCGGTGCCGCTCCAAAATGGGTCCGGGCGGTGCCGCGCCTAAATGGGTCCGGGCGGTGCCGCGCCTAAATGGGTCCGGGCGGTGCCGCTCCAAAATAATTCCGGGCGGTGCCGCGCCTAAATGGGTCCGGGCGGTGCCGCTCCAAAATGGGTCCGGGCGGTGCCGCGCCTAAATGGGTCCGGGCGGTGCCGCGCCAAAATGGGTCCGGGCGGTGCCGCTCCTAAATGGGTCCGGGCGGTGCCGCGTCTAAATGGGTCCGGGCCGTGCCGCGCCTAAATGGGTCCGGGCGGTGCCGCGCCTAAATGGGTCCGGGCGGTGCCGCTCCAAAATGGGTCCGGGCGGTGCCGCGCCTAAATGGGTCCCGGCGGTGCCGCCCCTAAATGGGTCCGGGCGGTGCCGCGCCTAAATGGGTCCGGGCGGTGCCGCTCCAAAATAATTCCGGGCGGTGCCGCTCCAAAATGGGTCCGGGCGGTGCCGCGCCTAAATGGGTCCGGGCGGTGCCGCGCCTAAATGGGTCCGGGCGGTGCCGCTCCAAAAAGGGTCCGGGCGGTGCCGCGCCTAAATGGGTCCGGGCGGTGCAGCGCCTAAATGGGTCCGGGCGGTGCCGCTCCAAAATAATTCCGGGCTGTGCCGCTCCAAAATGGGTCCGGGCGGTGCAGCGCCTAAATGGGTCCGGGCGGTGCCTCTCCTAAATGGGTCCGGGCGGTGCAGCGCCTAAATGGGTCCGGGCGGTGCCGCGCCTAAATGGGTCCGGGCGGTGCCGCTCCAAAATAATTCCGGGCTGTGCCGCTCCAAAATGGGTCCGGGCGGTGCCGCGCCTAAATGGGTCCGGGCGGTGCCGCGCCTAAATGGGTCCGGGCGGTGCCGCTCCAAAATGGGTCCGGGCGGTGCCGCGCCTAAATGGGTCCGGGCGGTGCCGCGCCTAAATGGGTCCGGGCGGTGCCTCTCCTAAATGGGTCTGGGCGGTGCCGCGCCTAAATGGGTCCGGGCGGTGCCGCTCCTAAATGGGTCCGGGCGGTGCCGCGCCTAAATGGGTCCGGGCGGTGCCGCTCCAAAATAATTCCGGGCTGTGCCGCTCCAAAATGGGTCCGGGCGGTACCGCGCCTAAATTGGTCCGGGCGGTGCCGCGCCTAAATGGGTCCGGGCAGTGCCGCCCCTAAATGGGTCCGGGCGGTGCCGCGCCTAAATAGGTCCGGGCGGTGCCGCGCCAAAATAATTCCGGGCGGTGCCGCTCCAAAATGGGTCCGGGCGGTGCCGCGCCTAAATGGGTCCGGGCGGTGCCGCGCCTAAATGGGTCCGGGCGTTGCCGCTCCAAAATAATTCCGGGCGGTGCCGCTCCAAAATGGGTCCGGGCGGTGCCGCGCCTAAATGGGTCCGGGCGGTGCAGCGCCTAAATGGGTCCGGGCGGTGCCGCGCCTAAATGGGTCCGGGCGGTGCCGCGCCAAAATGGGTCCGGGCGGTGCAGCGCCTAAATGGGTCCGGGCGGTGCCGCGCCTAAATGGGTCCGGGCGGTGCCGCTCCAAAATAATTCCGGGCGGTGCCGCTCCAAAATGGGTCCGGGCGGTGCCGCGCCTAAATGGGTCCGGGCGGTGCCGCGCCTAAATGGGTCCGGGCGGTGCCGCTCCAAAATAATTCCGGGCGGTGCCGCGCCTAAATGGGTCCGGGCGGTGCCGCTCCAAAATGGGTCCGGGCGGTGCCGCGCCTAAATGGGTCCGGGCGGTGCCGCTCCTAAATGGGTCCGGGCGGTGCCGCGCCTAAATGGGTCCGGGCGGTGCCGCTCCAAAATAATTCCGGGCGGTGCCGCTCCAAAATGGGTCCGGGCGGTGCCGCGCCTAAATGGGTCCGGGCGGTGCCGCTCCAAAATAATTCCGGGCGGTGCCGCGCCTAAATGGGTCCGGGCGGTGCCGCTCCAAAATGGGTCCGGGCGGTGCCGCGCCTAAATGGGTCCGGGCGGTGCCGCGCCAAAATGGGTCCGGGCGGTGCCGCTCCTAAATGGGTCCGGGCGGTGCCGCGTCTAAATGGGTCCGGGCCGTGCCGCGCCTAAATGGGTCCGGGCGGTGCCGCGCCTAAATGGGTCCGGGCGGTGCCGCGCCAAAATGGGTCCGGGCGGTGCCGCTCCAAAATGGGTCCGGGCGGTGCCGTGCCTAAATGGGTCCGGGCGGTGCCGCGCCTAAATGGGTCCGGGCGGTGCCGCTCCTAAATGGGTCCGGGCGGTGCCGCGCCTAAATGGGTCCGGGCGGTGCCGCTCCAAAATGGGTCCGGGCGGTGCCGCGCCTAAATGGGTCCGGGCGGTGCCGCGCCTAAATGGGTCCGGGCGGTGCCGCGCCAAAATAATTCCGGGCGGTGCCGCTCCAAAATGGGTCCGGGCGGTGCCGCGCCTAAATGGGTCCGGGCGGTACCGCTCCAAAATAATTCCGGGCTGTGCCGCTCCAAAATGGGTCCGGGCGGTGCCGCGCCTAAATGGGTCCGGGCGGTGCCGCTCCAAAATGGGTCCGGGCGGTGCCGCGCCTAAATGGGTCCAGGCGGTGCCGCTCCAAAATGGGTCCGGGCGGTGCCGCGCCTAAATGGGTCCCGGCGGTGCCGCCCCTAAATGGGTCCGGGCGGTGCCGCGCCTAAATGGGTCCGGGCGGTGCCGCTCCAAAATAATTCCGGGCGGTGCCGCTCCAAAATGGGTCCGGGCGGTGCCGCGCCTAAATGGGTCCGGGCGGTGCCGCGCCTAAATGGGTCCGGGCGGTGCAGCGCCTAAATGGGTCCGGGCGGTGCCACACCTAAATGGGTCCGGGCGGTGCCGCTCCAAAATGGGCCCGGGCGGTGCCGCGCCTAAATGGGCCCGGGCCGTGCCGCGCCAAAATGGGCCCGGGCGGTGTCGCGCCAATATGGGCCCGGGCGGTGTCGCGCCTAAATGGGCCCGGGCGGTGTCGCGCCTAAATGGGACAGGGCGGTGCCGCGCCAAAATGGGCCCGGGCGGTGTCGCGCCAAAATGGGCCCGGGCGGTGTCGCGCCTAAATGGGCCCGGGCGGTGCTGCGCCAAAATGGGCCCGTGCGGTGCTGCGTCTAAATGGGCCCGGGCGGTGCCGCGCCTAAATGAGCCCAACAGAGGTAGTCACAGACTTACCCTTTGCAGATGAAGAAGGTGATCCCGCTCAGTCTCTTGGTAATACTGCACCTACGTGGTCAAGCCTCTTGTAGCATATAATCAAGCTGGTTTCAGTCCTCTGGGGAGGTACACCCTAACCCTAACCCTAACCCTAACCCTAACCCTAACCCTAACCCTAACCCTAACCCTAACCCTAACCCTAACCCTAACCCTAACCCTAACCCTAACCCTAACCCAAAATGACCCAGGGCGGTGTCGCGCCAAAATGGGCCCGGGCGGTGTCGCGCCAAAATGGGTCCGGGCGGTGCAGCGCCTAAATGGGTCCGGGCGGTGCCGCGCCTAAATGGGTCCGGGCGGTGCCGCGCCAAAATGGGTCCGGGCGGTGCAGCGCCTAAATGGGTCCGGGCGGTGCCGCTCCTAAATGGGTCCGGGCGGTGCCGCGCCTAAATGGGTCCGGGCGGTGCCGCGCCTAAATAGGTCCGGGCGGTGCCGCGCCTAAATGGGTCCGGGCGGTGCCGCTCCAAAATAATTCCGGGCGGTGCCGCTCCAAAATGGGTCCGGGCGGTGCCGCGCCTAAATGGGTCCGGGCGGTGCCGCTCCAAAATAATTCCGGGCGGTGCCGCGCCTAAATGGATCCGGGCGGTGCCGCTCCAAAATGGGTCCGGGCGGTGCCGCGCCTAAATGGGTCCGGGCGGTGCCGCGCCAAAATGGGTCCGGGCGGTGCCGCGCCTAAATGGGTCCGGGCGGTGCCGCGTCTAAATGGGTCCGGGCCGTGCCGCGCCTAAATGGGTCCGGGCGGTGCCGCGCCTAAATGGGTCCGGGCGGTGCCGCGCCAAAATGGGTCCGGGCGGTGCCGCTCCAAAATGGGTCCGGGCGGTGCCGCTTTTAAATGGGTCCGGGCGGTGCCGCGCCTAAATGGGTCCGGGCGGTGCCGCTCCAAAATGGGTCCGGGCGGTGCCGCGCCTAAATGGGTCCGGGCGGTGCCGCGCCTAAATGGGTCCGGGCGGTGCCGCTCCAAAATGGGTCCGGGCGGTGCCGCGCCTAAATGGGTCCGGGCGGTGCCGCGCCTAAATGGGTCCGGGCGGTGCCGCTCCAAAATAATTCCGGGCGGTGCCGCTCCAAAATGGGTCCGGGCGGTGCAGCGCCTAAATGGGTCCGGGCGGTGCCGCTCCTAAATGGGTCCGGGCGGTGCCGCGCCTAAATGGGTCCGGGCGGTGCCGCTCCTAAATGGGTCCGGGCGGTGCCGCGCCTAAATGGGTCCGGGCGGTGCCGCGCCAAAATGGGTCCGGGCGGTGCCGCGCCTAAATGGGTCCGGGCGGTGCCGCGTCTAAATGGGTCCGGGCCGTGCCGCGCCTAAATGGGTCCGGGCGGTGCCGCGCCTAAATGGGTCCGGGCGGTGCCGCCCCAAAATGGGTCCGGGCGGTGCCGCTCCAAAATGGGTCCGGGCGGTGCCGCTCCTAAATGGGTCTGGGCGGTGCCGCGCCTAAATGGGTCCGGGCGGTGCCGCGCCTAAATGGGTCCGGGCGGTGCCGCTCCAAAATAATTCCGGGCGGTGCCGCTCCAAAATGGGTCCGGGCGGTGCCGCGCCTAAATGGGTCCGGGTGGTGCCGCTCCAAAATAATTCCGGGCTGTGCCGCTCCAAAATGGGTCCGGGCGGTGCCGCTCCAAAATAATTCCGGGCGGTGCCGCGCCTAAATGGGTCCGGGCGGTGCCGCTCCAAAATGGGTCCGGGCAGTGCCGCGCCTAAATGGGTCCGGGCGGTGCCGCGCCAAAATGGGTCCGGGCGGTGCAGCGCCTAAATGGGTCCGGGCGGTGCCGCGCCTAAATGGGTCCGGGCGCTGCCGCGCCTAAATGGGTCCGGGCGGTGTCGCGCCTAAATGGGTCCGGGCGGTGCCGCGCCTAAATGGGTCCGGGCGGTGCCGCTCCAAAATGGGTCCGGGCGGTGCCGCGCCTAAATGGGTCCGGGCGGTGCCGCTCCAAAATGGGTCCGGGCGGTGCCGCGCCTAAATGGGTCCGGGCGGTGCCGCTCCAAAATGGGTCCGGGCGGTGCCGCGCCTAAATGGGTCCGGGCGGTGCCGCCCCTAAATGGGTCCGGGCGGTGCCGCGCCTAAATGGGTCCGGGCGGTGCCGCTCCAAAATAATTCCGGGCGGTGCCGCTCCAAAATGGGTCCGGGCGGTGCCGCGCCTAAATGGGTCCGGGCGGTGCCGCTCCAAAATAATTCCGGGCGGTGCCGCTCCAAAATGGGTCCGGGCGGTGCCGCGCCTAAATGGGTCCGGGCGGTGCCGCGCCTAAATGGGTCCGGGCGGTGCAGCGCCTAAATGGGTCCGGGCGGTGCCGCGCCTAAATGGGTCCGGGCGGTGCCGCGCCAAAATGGGTCCGGGCGGTGCCGCGCCTAAATGGGTCCGGGCGGTGCCGCGCCTAAATGGGTCCGGGCGGTGCAGCGCCTAAATGGGTCCGGGCGGTGCCGCGCTTAAATGGGTCCGGGCGGTGCCGCGCCTAAATGGGTCCGGGCGGTGCAGCGCCTAAATGGGTCCGGGCGGTGCAGCGCCTAAATGGGTCCGGGCGGTGCCGCTCCAAAATGGGTCCGGGCGGTGCCGCGCCTAAATGGGTCCGGGCGGTGCCGCTCCAAAATAGTTCCGGGCCGTGCCGCGCCTAAATGGGTCCGGGCGGTGCCGCTCCAAAATGGGTCCGGGCGGTGCCGCGCCTAAATGGGTCCGGGCGGTGCCGCGCCTAAATGGGTCCGGGCGGTGCCGCTCCAAAATAATTCCGGGCTGTGCCGCTCCAAAATGGGTCCGGGCGGTGCCGCGCCTAAATGGGTCCGGGCGGTGCCGCGCCTAAATGGGTCCGGGCGGTGCCGCTCCAAAATGGGTCCGGGCGGTGCCGCGCCTAAATGGTTCCGGGCGGTGCCGCGCCTAAATGGGTCCGGGCGGTGCCGCTCCTAAATGGGTCCGGGCGGTGCCGCGCCTAAATGGGTCCGGGCGGTGCCGCTCCTAAATGGGTCCGGGCGGTGCCGCGCCTAAATGGGTCCGGGCGGTGCCGCTCCAAAATAATTCCGGGCTGTGCCGCTCCAAAATGGGTCCGGGCGGTACCGTGCCTAAATGGGTCCGGGCGGTGCCGCGCCTAAATGGGTCCGGGCGGTGCTGCCCCTAAATGGGTCCGGGCGGTGCCGCGCCTAAATGGGTCCGGGCGGTGCCGCGCCAAAATAATTCCGGGCGGTGCCGCTCCAAAATGGGTCCGGGCGGTGCCGCGCCTAAATGGGTCCGGGCGGTGCCGCGCCTAAATGGGTCCGGGCGGTGCCGCTCCAAAATAATTCCGGGCGGTGCCGCTCCAAAATGGGTCTGGGCGGTGCCGTGCCTAAATGGGTCCGGGCGGTGCCGCGCCTAAATGGGTCCGGGCGGTGCCGCGCCAAAATGGGTCCGGGCGGTGCAGCGCCTAAATGGGTCCGGGCGGTGCCGCTCCTAAATGGGTCCGGGCGGTGCCGCGCCTAAATGGGTCCGGGCGGTGCCGCTCCTAAATGGGTCCGGGCGGTGCCGCGCCTAAATGGGTCCGGGCGGTGCCGCTCCAAAATAATTCCGGGCGGTGCCGCTCCAAAATGGGTCCGGGCGGTGCCGCGCCTAAATGGGTCCGGGCGGTGCCGCTCCAAAATAATTCCGGGCGGTGCCGCGCCTAAATGGGTCCGGGCGGTGCCGCTCCAAAATGGGTCCGGGCGGTGCCGCGCCTAAATGGGTCCGGGCGGTGCCGCGCCAAAATGGGTCCGGGCGGTGCCGCGCCTAAATGGGTCCGGGCGGTGCCGCGTCTAAATGGGTCCGGGCCGTGCCGCGCCTAAATGGGTCCGGGCGGTGCCGCGCCTAAATGGGTCCGGGCGGTGCCGCTCCAAAATGGGTCCGGGCGGTGCCGCTCCTAAATGGGTCCGGGCGGTGCCGCGCCTAAATGGGTCCGGGCGGTGCCGCTCCTAAATGGGTCCGGGCGGTGCCGCGCCTAAATGGGTCCGGGCGGTGCCGCGCCTAAATGGGTCCGGGCGGTGCCGCTCCAAAATGGGTCCGGGCGGTGCCGCGCCTAAATGGGTGCGGGCGGTGCCGCGCCTAAATGGGTCCGGGCGGTGCCGCTCCAAAATAATTCCGGGCGGTGCCGCTCCAAAATGGGTCCGGGTGGTGCCGCGCCTAAATGGGTCCGGGCGCTGCCGCTCCAAAATAATTCCGGGCTGTGCCGCTCCAAAATGGGTCCGGGCGGTGCCGCGCCTAAATGGGTCCGGGCGGTGCCGCTCCTAAATGGGTCCGGGCGGTGCCGCGCCTAAATGGGTCCGGGCGGTGCCGCGCCTAAATGGGTCCGGGCGGTGCCGCCCCTAAATGGGTCCGGGCGGTGCCGCGCCTAAATGGGTCCGGGCGGTTCCGCTCCAAAATAATTCCGGGCGGTGCCGCTCCAAAATGGGTCCGGGCGGTGCCGCGCCTAAATGGGTCCGGGCGGTGCAGCGCCTAAATGGGTCCGGGCGGTGCCGCTCCTAAATGGGTCCGGGCGGTGCCGCGCCTAAATGGGTCCGGGCGGTGCCGCTCCTAAATGGGTCCGGGCGGTGCCGCGCCTAAATGGGTCCGGGCGGTGCCGCGCCAAAATGGGTCCGGGCGGTGCCGCGCCTAAATGGGTCCGGGCGGTGCCGCGTCTAAATGGGTCCGGGCCGTGCCGCGCCTAAATGGGTCCGGGCGGTGCCGCGCCTAAATGGGTCCGGGCGGTGCCGCCCCAAAATGGGTCCGGGCGGTGCCGCTCCAAAATGGGTCCGGGCGGTGCCGCTCCTAAATGGGTCTGGGCGGTGCCGCGCCTAAATGGGTCCGGGCGGTGCCGCTCCTAAATGGGTCCGGGCGGTGCCGCGCCTAAATGGGTCCGGGCGGTGCCGCTCCAAAATGGGTCCGGGCGGTGCCGCGCCTAAATGGGTCCGGGCGGTGCCGCGCCTAAATGGGTCCGGGCGGTTCCGCTCCAAAATAATTCCGGGCGGTGCCGCTCCAAAATGGGTCCGGGCGGTGCCGCGCCTAAATGGGTCCGGGCGGTGCAGCGCCTAAATGGGTCCGGGCGGTGCCGCGCCTAAATGGGTCCGGGCGGTGCCGCTCCTAAATGGGTCCGGGCGGTGCCGCGCCTAAATGGGTCCGGGCGGTGCCGCTCCTAAATGGGTCCGGGCGGTGCCGCGTCTAAATGGGTCCGGGCGGTGCCGCTCCAAAATAATTCCGGGCGGTGCCGCTCCAAAATGGGTCCGGGCGGTGCCGCGCCTAAATGGGTCCGGGCGGTGCCGCGCCTAAATGGGTCCGGTCGGTGCCGCTCCAAAATAATTCCGGGCGGTGCCGCGCCTAAATGGGTCCGGGCGGTGCCGCTCCAAAATGGGTCCGGGCGGTGCCGCGCCTAAATGGGTCCGGGCGGTGCCGCGCCAAAATGGGTCCGGGCGGTGCCGCTCCTAAATGGGTCCGGGCGGTGCCGCGTCTAAATGGGTCCGGGCCGTGCCGTGCCTAAATGGGTCCGGGCGGTGCTGCGCCTAAATGGGTCCGGGCGGTGCCGCTCCAAAATGGGTCCGGGCGGTGCCGCTCCTAAATGGGTCCGGGCGGTGCCGCGCCTAAATGGGTCCGGGCGGTGCCGCTCCTAAATGGGTCCGGGCGGTGCCGCGCCTAAATGGGTCCGGGCGGTGCCGCTCCAAAATGGGTCCGGGCGGTGCCGCGCCTAAATGGGTCCGGGCGGTGCCGCGCCTAAATGGGTCCGGGCGGTGCCGCTCCAAAATAATTCCGGGCGGTGCCGCTCCAAAATGGGTCCGGGCGGTGCCGCGCCTAAATGGGTCCGGGCGGTGCCGCTCCAAAATAATTCCGGGCTGTGCCGCTCCAAAATGGGTCCGGGCGGTGCCGCGCCTAAATGGGTCCGGGCGGTGCCGCTCCAAAATGGGTCCGGGCGGTGCCGCGCCTAAATGGGTCCGGGCGGTGCCGCTCCAAAATGGGTCCGGGCGGTGCCGCGCCTAAATGGGTCCGGGCGGTGCCGCCACTAAATGGGTCCGGGCGGTGCCGCGCCTAAATGGGTCCGGGCGGTGCCGCTCCAAAATAATTCCGGGCGCTGCCGCTCCAAAATGGGTCCGGGCGGTGCCGCGCCTAAATGGGTCCGGGCGGTGCCGCGCCTAAATGGGTCCGGGCGGTGCCGCTCCAAAATGGGTCCGGGCGGTGCCGCGCCTAAATGGGTCCGGGCGGTGCAGCGCCTAAATGGGTCCGGGCGGTGCCGCGCCTAAATGGGTCCGGGCGGTGCCGCTCCTAAATGGGTCCGGGCGGTGCCGCGTCTAAATGGGTCCGGGCGGTGCCGCTCCAAAATAATTCCGGGCGGTGCCGCTCCAAAATGGGTCCGGGAGGTGCCGCGCCTAAATGGGTCCGGGCGGTGCTGCTCCAAAATAATTCCGGGCGGTGCCGCGCCTAAATGGGTCCGGGCGGTGCCGCTCCAAAATGGGTCCGGGCAGTGCCGCGCCTAAATGGGTCCGGGCGGTGCCGCGCCAAAATGGGTCCGGGCGGTGCCACTCCTAAATGGGTCCGGGCGGTGCCGCGTCTAAATGGGTCCGGGCCGTGCCGTGCCTAATTGGGTCCGGGCGGTGCTGCGCCAAAATGGGTCCGGGCGGTGCCGCTCCAAAATGGGTCCGGGCGGTGCCGCGCCTAAATGGGTCCGGGCGGTGCCGCGCCTAAATGGGTCCGGGCGGTGCCGCGCCAAAATGGTTCCGGGCGGTGCCGCGCCTAAATGGGTCCGGGCGGTGCCGCGCCTAAATGGGTCCGGGCGGTGCCGCCCCTAAATGGGTCCGGGCGGTGCCGCGCCTAAATGGGTCCGGGCGGTGCCGCTCCAAAATAATTCCGGGCGGTGCCGCTCCAAAATGGGTCCGGGCGGTGCCGCGCCTAAATGGGTCCGGGCGGTGCCGCCCCTAAATGGGTCCGGGCGGTGCCGCGCCTAAATGGGTCCGGGCGGTGCCGCTCCAAAATAATTCCGGGCGGTGCCGCGCCTAAATGGGTCCGGGCGGTGCCGCGCCTAAATGGGTCCGGGCGGTGTCGCGCCTAAATGGGTCCGGGCGGTGCCGCGCCTAAATGGGTCCGGGCGGTGCCGCGCCTAAATGGGTCCGGGCGGTGCCGCGTCTAAATGGGTCCGGGCCGTGCCGCGCCTAAATGGGTCCGGGCGGTGCCGCGCCTAAATGGGTCCGGGCGGTGCCGCGCCTAAATGGGTCCGGGCGGTGCCGCTCCTAAATGGGTCCGGGCGGTGCCGCGCCTAAATGGGTCCGGGCGGTGCCGCTCCAAAATGGGTCCGGGCGGTGCCGCCCCTAAATGGGTCCGGGCGGTGCCGCGCCTAAATGGGTCCGGGCGGTGCCGCGCCAAAATGGTTCCGGGCGGTGCCGCTCCAAAATGGGTCCGGGCGGTGCCGCTCCAAAATTGGTCCGGGCGGTGCCGCGCCTAAATGGGTCCGGGCGGTGCCGCTCCAAAATAATTCCGGGCGGTACCGCTCCAAAATGGGTCCGGGCGGTGCCGCTCCAAAATTGGTCCGGGCGGTGCCGCGCCTAAATGGGTCCGGGCGGTGCCGCGCCTAAATGGGTCCGGGCGGTGCCGCGCCTAAATGGGTCCGGGCGGTGCCGCCCCTAAATGGGTCCGGGCGGTGCCGCGCCTAAATGGGTCCGGGCGGTGCCGCTCCAAAATAAATCCGGGCGGTGCCGCTCCAAAATGGGTCCGGGCGGTGCCGCGCCTAAATGGGTCCGGGCGGTTCCGCGCCTAAATGGGTCCGGGCGGTGCCGCGCCTAAATGGGTCCGGGCGGTGCCGCTCCAAAATGGGTCCGGGCGGTACCGCGCCTAAATGGGTCCGGGCGGTGCAGCGCCTAAATGGGTCCGGGCGGTGCCGCGCCTAAATGGGTCCGGGCGGTGCCGCGCCTAAATGGGTCCGGGCGGTGCCGCGCCTAAATCGGTCCGGGCGGTGCCGCTCCAAAATAATTCCGGGCGGTGCCGCTCCAAAATGGGTCCGGGCGGTGCCGCGCCTAAATGGGTCCGGGCGCTGCCGCTCCAAAATAATTCCGGGCTGTGCCGCTCCAAAATGGGTCCGGGCGGTGCCGCGCCTAAATGGGTCCGGGCGGTGCCGCTCCAAAATGGGTCCGGGCGGTGCCGCGCCTAAATGGGTCCGGGCGGTGCCGCTCCAAAATGGGTCCGGGCGGTGCCGCGCCTAAATGGGTCCGGGCGGTGCCGCGCCTAAATGGGTCCGGGCGGTGCCGCGCCAAAATGGTTCCGGGCGGTGCCGCGCCTAAATGGGTCCGGGCGGTGCCGCGCCTAAATGGGTCCGGGCGGTGCCGCGCCTAAATCGGTCCGGGCGGTGCCGCTCCAAAATAATTCCGGGCGGTGCCGCTCCAAAATGGGTCCGGGCGGTGCCGCGCCTAAATGGGTCCGGGCGCTGCCGCTCCAAAATAATTCCGGGCTGTGCCGCTCCAAAATGGGTCCGGGCGGTGCCGCGCCTAAATGGGTCCGGGCGGTGCCGCTCCAAAATGGGTCCGGGCGGTGCCGCGCCTAAATGGGTCCGGGCGGTGCCGCTCCAAAATGGGTCCGGGCGGTGCCGCGCCTAAATGGGTCCGGGCGGTGCCGCGCCTAAATGGGTCCGGGCGGTGCCGCGCCAAAATGGTTCCGGGCGGTGCCGCGCCTAAATGGGTCCGGGCGGTGCCGCGCCTAAATGGGTCCGGGCGGTGCCGCCCCTAAATGGGTCCGGGCGGTGCCGCGCCTAAATGGGTCCGGGCGGTGCCGCTCCAAAATAATTCCGGGCGGTGCCGCTCCAAAATGGGTCCGGGCGGTGCCGCTCCAAAATTGGTCCGGGCGGTGCCGCGCCTAAATGGGTCCGGGCGGTGCCGCTCCAAAATAATTCCGGGCGGTACCGCTCCAAAATGGGTCCGGGCGGTGCCGCTCCAAAATTGGTCCGGGCGGTGCCGCGCCTAAATGGGTCCGGGCGGTGCCGCGCCTAAATGGGTCCGGGCGGTGCCGCCCCTAAATGGGTCCGGGCGGTGCCGCGCCTAAATGGGTCCGGGCGGTGCCGCTCCAAAATAAATCCGGGCGGTGCCGCTCCAAAATGGGTCCGGGCGGTGCCGCGCCTAAATGGGTCCGGGCGGTTCCGCGCCTAAATGGGTCCGGGCGGTGCCGCGCCTAAATGGGTCCGGGCGGTGCCGCTCCAAAATGGGTCCGGGCGGTACCGCGCCTAAATGGGTCCGGGCGGTGCCGCGCCTAAATGGGTCCGGGCGGTGCCGCGCCTAAATGGGTCCGGGCGGTGCCGCGCCTAAATCGGTCCGGGCGGTGCCGCTCCAAAATAATTCCGGGCGGTGCCGCTCCAAAATGGGTCCGGGCGGTGCCGCGCCTAAATGGGTCCGGGCGCTGCCGCTCCAAAATAATTCCGGGCTGTGCCGCTCCAAAATGGGTCCGGGCGGTGCCGCGCCTAAATGGGTCCGGGCGGTGCCGCTCCAAAATGGGTCCGGGCGGTGCCGCGCCTAAATGGGTCCGGGCGGTGCCGCTCCAAAATGGGTCCGGGCGGTGCCGCGCCTAAATGGGTCCGGGCGGTGCCGCGCCTAAATGGGTCCGGGCGGTGCCGCGCCAAAATGGTTCCGGGCGGTGCCGCGCCTAAATCGGTCCGGGCGGTGCCGCGCCTAAATGGGTCCGGGCGGTGCCGCGCCTAAATGGGTCCGGGCGGTGCCGCGCCTAAATCGGTCCGGGCGGTGCCGCTCCAAAATAATTCCGGGCGGTGCCGCTCCAAAATGGGTCCGGGCGGTGCCGCGCCTAAATGGGTCCGGGCGCTGCCGCTCCAAAATGGGTCCGGGCGGTGCCGCGCCTAAATGGGTCCGGGCGGTGCCGCTCCAAAATGGGTCCGGGCGGTGCCGCGCCTAAATGGGTCCGGGCGGTGCCGCGCCTAAATGGGTCCGGGCGGTGCCGCGCCAAAATGGTTCCGGGCGGTGCCGCGCCTAAATGGGTCCGGGCGGTGCCGCGCCTAAATGGGTCCGGGCGGTGCCGCGCCTAAATGGGTCCGGGCGGTGCCGCGCCTAAATCGGTCCGGGCGGTGCCGCTCCAAAATAATTCCGGGCGGTGCCGCTCCAAAATGGGTCCGGGCGGTGCCGCGCCTAAATGGGTCCGGGCGCTGCCGCTCCAAAATAATTCCGGGCTGTGCCGCTCCAAAATGGGTCCGGGCGGTGCCGCGCCTAAATGGGTCCGGGCGGTGCCGCTCCAAAATGGGTCCGGGCGGTGCCGCGCCTAAATGGGTCCGGGCGGTGCCGCTCCAAAATGGGTCCGGGCGGTGCCGCGCCTAAATGGGTCCGGGCGGTGCCGCGCCTAAATGGGTCCGGGCGGTGCCGCGCCTAAATGGGTCCGGGCGGTGCCGCTCCAAAATAATTCCGGGCGGTGCCGCTCCAAAATGGGTCCGGGCGGTGCCGCTCCAAAATTGGTCCGGGCGGTGCCGCGCCTAAATGGGTCCGGGCGGTGCCGCGCCTAAATGGGTCCGGGCGGTGCCGCTCCAAAATAATTCCGGGCGGTGCCGCTCCAAAATGGGTCCGGGCGGTGCCGCTCCAAAATTGGTCCGGGCGGTGCCGCGCCTAAATGGGTCCGGGCGGTGCCGCGCCTAAATGGGTCCGGGCGGTGCCGCCCCTAAATGGGTCCGGGCGGTGCCGCGCCTAAATGGGTCCGGGCGGTGCCGCTCCAAAATAAATCCGGGCGGTGCCGCTCCAAAATGGGTCCGGGCGGTGCCGCGCCTAAATGGGTCCGGGCGGTTCCGCGCCTAAATGGGTCCGGGCGGTGCCGCGCCTAAATGGGTCCGGGCGGTGCCGCTCCAAAATGGGTCCGGGCGGTACCGCGCCTAAATGGGTCCGGGCGGTGCAGCGCCTAAATGGGTCCGGGCGGTGCCGCGCCTAAATGGGTCCGGGCGGTGCCGCGCCTAAATGGGTCCGGGCGGTGCCGCGCCTAAATCGGTCCGGGCGGTGCCGCTCCAAAATAATTCCGGGCGGTGCCGCTCCAAAATGGGTCCGGGCGGTGCCGCGCCTAAATGGGTCCGGGCGCTGCCGCTCCAAAATAATTCCGGGCTGTGCCGCTCCAAAATGGGTCCGGGCGGTGCCGCGCCTAAATGGGTCCGGGCGGTGCCGCTCCAAAATGGGTCCGGGCGGTGCCGCGCCTAAATGGGTCCGGGCGGTGCCGCTCCAAAATGGGTCCGGGCGGTGCCGCGCCTAAATGGGTCCGGGCGGTGCCGCGCCTAAATGGGTCCGGGCGGTGCCGCGCCAAAATGGTTCCGGGCGGTGCCGCGCCTAAATGGGTCCGGGCGGTGCCGCGCCTAAATGGGTCCGGGCGGTGCCGCGCCTAAATGGGTCCGGGCGGTGCCGCGCCTAAATCGGTCCGGGCGGTGCCGCTCCAAAATAATTCCGGGCGGTGCCGCTCCAAAATGGGTCCGGGCGGTGCCGCGCCTAAATGGGTCCGGGCGCTGCCGCTCCAAAATAATTCCGGGCTGTGCCGCTCCAAAATGGGTCCGGGCGGTGCCGCGCCTAAATGGGTCCGGGCGGTGCCGCTCCAAAATGGGTCCGGGCGGTGCCGCGCCTAAATGGGTCCGGGCGGTGCCGCTCCAAAATGGGTCCGGGCGGTGCCGCGCCTAAATGGGTCCGGGCGGTGCCGCGCCTAAATGGGTCCGGGCGGTGCCGCGCCAAAATGGTTCCGGGCGGTGCCGCGCCTAAATGGGTCCGGGCGGTGCCGCGCCTAAATGGGTCCGGGCGGTGCCGCCCCTAAATGGGTCCGGGCGGTGCCGCGCCTAAATGGGTCCGGGCGGTGCCGCTCCAAAATAATTCCGGGCGGTGCCGCTCCAAAATGGGTCCGGGCGGTGCCGCTCCAAAATTGGTCCGGGCGGTGCCGCGCCTAAATGGGTCCGGGCGGTGCCGCTCCAAAATAATTCCGGGCGGTACCGCTCCAAAATGGGTCCGGGCGGTGCCGCTCCAAAATTGGTCCGGGCGGTGCCGCGCCTAAATGGGTCCGGGCGGTGCCGCGCCTAAATGGGTCCGGGCGGTGCCGCCCCTAAATGGGTCCGGGCGGTGCCGCGCCTAAATGGGTCCGGGCGGTGCCGCTCCAAAATAAATCCGGGCGGTGCCGCTCCAAAATGGGTCCGGGCGGTGCCGCGCCTAAATGGGTCCGGGCGGTTCCGCGCCTAAATGGGTCCGGGCGGTGCAGCGCCTAAATGGGTCCGGGCGGTGCCGCTCCAAAATGGGTCCGGGCGGTACCGCGCCTAAATGGGTCCGGGCGGTGCAGCGCCTAAATGGGTCCGGGCGGTGCCGCGCCTAAATGGGTCCGGGCGGTGCCGCTCCAAAATGGGTCCGGGCGGTGCCGCGCCTAAATGGGTCCGGGCGGTGCAGCGCCTAAATGGGTCCGGGCGGTGCCGCGCCTAAATGGGTCCGGGCGGTGTCGCGCCTAAATGGGTCCGGGCGGTGCCGCGCCTAAATGGGTCCGGGCGGTGCCGCTCCAAAATGGGTCCGGGCGGTGCCGCGCCTAAATGGGTCCGGGCGGTGCCGCTCCAAAATGGGTCCGGGCGGTGCCGCGCCTAAATGGGTCCGGGCGGTGCCGCTCCAAAATGGGTCCGGGCGGTGCCGCGCCTAAATGGGTCCGGGCGGTGCCGCCCCTAAATGGGTCCGGGCGGTGCCGCGCCTAAATGGGTCCGGGCGGTGCCGCTCCAAAATAATTCCGGGCGGTGCCGCTCCAAAATGGGTCCGGGCGGTGCCGCGCCTAAATGGGTCCGGGCGGTGCCGCGCCTAAATGGGTCCGGGCGGTGTCGCGCCTAAATGGGTCCGGGCGGTGCCGCGCCTAAATGGGTCCGGGCGGTGCCGCTCCAAAATGGGTCCGGGCGGTGCCGCTCCAAAATGGGTCCGGGCGGTGCAGCGCCTAAATGGGTCCGGGCGGTGCCGCTCCAAAATGGGTCCGGGCGGTGCCGCGCCTAAATGGGTCCGGGCGGTGCCGCTCCAAAATAATTCCGGGCGGTGCCGCTCCAAAATGGGTCCGGGCGGTGCCGCGCCTAAATGGGTCCGGGCGGTGCCGCGCCTAAATGGGTCCGGGCGGTGCAGCGCCTAAATGGGTCCGGGCGGTGCCGCGCCTAAATGGGTCCGGGCGGTGCCGCGCCAAAATGGGTCCGGGCGGTGCCGCTCCAAAATGGGTCCGGGCGGTGCCGCTCCTAAATGGGTCCGGGCGGTGCCGCGCCTAAATGGGTCCGGGCGGTGCCGCTCCTAAATGGGTCCGGGCGGTGCCGCGCCTAAATGGGTCCGGGCGGTGCCGCTCCAAAATGGGTCCGGGCGGTGCCGCGCCTAAATGGGTCCGGGCGGTGCAGCGCCTAAATGGGTCCGGGCGGTGCCGCGCTTAAATGGGTCCGGGCGGTGCCGCTCCAAAATGGGTCCGGGCGGTGCCGCGCCTAAATGGGTCCGGGCGGTGCCGCGCCTAAATGGGTCCGGGCGGTGCCGCTCCAAAATGGGTCCGGGCGGTGCCGCGCCTAAATGGGTCCGGGCGGTGCCGCGCCTAAATGGGTCCGGGCGGTGCCGCCCCTAAATGGGTCCGGGCGGTGCCGCGCCTAAATGGGTCCGGGCGGTGCCGCTCCAAAATAATTCCGGGCGGTGCCGCTCCAAAATGGGTCCGGGCGGTGCCGCTCCAAAATTGGTCCGGGCGGTGCCGCGCCTAAATGGGTCCGGGCGGTGCCGCGCCTAAATGGGTCCGGGCGGTGCCGCTCCAAAATAATTCCGGGCGGTGCCGCTCCAAAATGGGTCCGGGCGGTGCCGCTCCAAAATTGGTCCGGGCGGTGCCGCGCCTAAATGGGTCCGGGCGGTGCCGCGCCTAAATGGGTCCGGGCGGTGCCGCCCCTAAATGGGTCCGGGCGGTGCCGCGCCTAAATGGGTCCGGGCGGTGCCGCTCCAAAATAAATCCGGGCGGTGCCGCTCCAAAATGGGTCCGGGCGGTGCCGCGCCTAAATGGGTCCGGGCGGTTCCGCGCCTAAATGGGTCCGGGCGGTGCCGCGCCTAAATGGGTCCGGGCGGTGCCGCTCCAAAATGGGTCCGGGCGGTACCGCGCCTAAATGGGTCCGGGCGGTGCAGCGCCTAAATGGGTCCGGGCGGTGCCGCGCCTAAATGGGTCCGGGCGGTGCCGCTCCAAAATGGGTCCGGGCGGTGCCGCGCCTAAATGGGTCCGGGCGGTGCAGCGCCTAAATGGGTCCGGGCGGTGCCGCGCCTAAATGGGTCCGGGCGGTGTCGCGCCTAAATGGGTCCGGGCGGTGCCGCGCCTAAATGGGTCCGGGCGGTGCCGCTCCAAAATGGGTCCGGGCGGTGCCGCGCCTAAATGGGTCCGGGCGGTGCCGCTCCAAAATGGGTCCGGGCGGTGCCGCGCCTAAATGGGTCCGGGCGGTGCCGCTCCAAAATGGGTCCGGGCGGTGCCGCGCCTAAATGGGTCCGGGCGGTGCCGCCCCTAAATGGGTCCGGGCGGTGCCGCGCCTAAATGGGTCCGGGCGGTGCCGCTCCAAAATAATTCCGGGCGGTGCCGCTCCAAAATGGGTCCGGGCGGTGCCGCGCCTAAATGGGTCCGGGCGGTGCCGCGCCTAAATGGGTCCGGGCGGTGTCGCGCCTAAATGGGTCCGGGCGGTGCCGCGTCTAAATGGGTCCGGGCGGTGCCGCTCCAAAATGGGTCCGGGCGGTGCCGCTCCAAAATGGGTCCGGGCGGTGCAGCGCCTAAATGGGTCCGGGCGGTGCCGCTCCAAAATGGGTCCGGGCGGTGCCGCGCCTAAATGGGTCCGGGCGGTGCCGCTCCAAAATAATTCCGGGCGGTGCCGCTCCAAAATGGGTCCGGGCGGTGCCGCGCCTAAATGGGTCCGGGCGGTGCCGCGCCTAAATGGGTCCGGGCGGTGCAGCGCCTAAATGGGTCCGGGCGGTGCCGCGCCTAAATGGGTCCGGGCGGTGCCGCGCCAAAATGGGTCCGGGCGGTGCCGCTCCAAAATGGGTCCGGGCGGTGCCGCTCCTAAATGGGTCCGGGCGGTGCCGCGCCTAAATGGGTCCGGGCGGTGCCGCTCCTAAATGGGTCCGGGCGGTGCCGCGCCTAAATGGGTCCGGGCGGTGCCGCTCCAAAATGGGTCCGGGCGGTGCCGCGCCTAAATGGGTCCGGGCGGTGCCGCGCCTAAATGGGTCCGGGCGGTGCAGCGCCTAAATGGGTCCGGGCGGTGCCGCGCTTAAATGGGTCCGGGCGGTGCCGCTCCAAAATGGGTCCGGGCGGTGCCGCGCCTAAATGGGTCCGGGCGGTGCAGCGCCTAAATGGGTCCGGGCGGTGCCGCTCCAAAATGGGTCCGGGCGGTGCCGCGCCTAAATGGGTCCGGGCGGTGCCGCGCCTAAATGGGTCCGGGCGGTGCCGCTCCAAAATAATTCCGGGCGGTGCCGCGCCTAAATGGGTCCGGGCGGTGCCGCTCCAAAATGGGTCCGGGCGGTGCCGCGCCTAAATGGGTCCGGGCGGTGCCGCGCCTAAATGGGTCCGGGCGGTGCCGCTCCAAAATGGGTCCGGGCGGTGCCGCTCCTAAATGGGTCCCGGCGGTGCCGCGCCTAAATGGGTCCGGGCGGTGCCGCTCCTAAATGTGTCCGGGCGGTGCCGCGCCTAAATGGGTCCGGGCGGTGCCGCGCCTAAATGGGTCCGGGCGGTGCCGCTCCAAAATAATTCCGGGCTGTGCCGCTCCAAAATGGGTCCGGGCGGTGCCGCGCCTAAATGGGTCCGGGCGGTGCCGCGCCTAAATGGGTCCGGGCGGTGCCGCTCCAAAATGGGTCCGGGCGGTGCCGCGCCTAAATGGTTCCGGGCGGTGCAGCGCCTAAATGGGTCCGGGCGGTGCCGCTCCTAAATGGGTCCGGGCGGTGCCGCGCCTAAATGGGTCCGGGCGGTGCCGCTCCTAAATGGGTCCGGGCGGTGCCGCGCCTAAATGGGTCCGGGCGGTGCCGCTCCAAAATAATTCCGGGCTGTGCCGCTCCAAAATGGGTCCGGGCGGTGCCGCGCCTAAATGGGTCCGGGCGGTGCCGCGCCTAAATGGGTCCGGGCGGTGCCGCGTCTAAATGGGTCCGGGCCGTGCCGCGCCTAAATGGGTCCGGGCGGTGCCGCGCCTAAATGGGTCCGGGCGGTGCCGCGCCAAAATGGGTCCGGGCGGTGCCGCGCCTAAATGGGTCCGGGCGGTGCCGCGCCTAAATGGGTCCGGGCGGTGCCGCCCCTAAATGGGTCCGGGCGGTGCCGCGCCTAAATGGGTCCGGGCGGTTCCGCTCCAAAATAATTCCGGGCGGTGCCGCTCCAAAATGGGTCCGGGCGGTGCCGCGCCTAAATGGGTCCGGGCGGTGCAGCGCCTAAATGGGTCCGGGCGGTGCCGCGCCTAAATGGGTCCGGGCGGTGCCGCTCCTAAATGGGTCCGGGCGGTGCCGCGCCTAAATGGGTCCGGGCGGTGCCGCTCCTAAATGGGTCCGGGCGGTGCCGCGCCTAAATGGGTCCGGGCGGTGCCGCTCCAAAATGGGTCCGGGCGGTGCCGCGCCTAAATGGGTCCGGGCGGTGCCGCTCCAAAATGGGTCCGGGCGGTGCCGCGCCTAAATGGGTCCGGGCGGTGCCGCGCCTAAATGGGTCCGGGCGGTGCCGCTCCAAAATGGGTCCGGGCGGTGCCGCTCCTAAATGGGTCCCGGCGGTGCCGCGCCTAAATGGGTCCGGGCGGTGCCGCTCCTAAATGTGTCCGGGCGGTGCCGCGCCTAAATGGGTCCGGGCGGTGCCGCGCCTAAATGGGTCCGGGCGGTGCCGCTCCAAAATAATTCCGGGCTGTGCCGCTCCAAAATGGGTCCGGGCGGTGCCGCGCCTAAATGGGTCCGGGCGGTGCCGCGCCTAAATGGGTCCGGGCGGTGCCGCTCCAAAATGGGTCCGGGCGGTGCCGCGCCTAAATGGTTCCGGGCGGTGCAGCGCCTAAATGGGTCCGGGCGGTGCCGCTCCTAAATGGGTCCGGGCGGTGCCGCGCCTAAATGGGTCCGGGCGGTGCCGCTCCTAAATGGGTCCGGGCGGTGCCGCGCCTAAATGGGTCCGGGCGGTGCCGCTCCAAAATAATTCCGGGCTGTGCCGCTCCAAAATGGGTCCGGGCGGTGCCGCGCCTAAATGGGTCCGGGCGGTGCCGCGCCTAAATGGGTCCGGGCGGTGCCGCGTCTAAATGGGTCCGGGCCGTGCCGCGCCTAAATGGGTCCGGGCGGTGCCGCGCCTAAATGGGTCCGGGCGGTGCCGCCCCTAAATGGGTCCGGGCGGTGCCGCGCCTAAATGGGTCCGGGCGGTGCCGCTCCAAAATAAATCCGGGCGGTGCCGCTCCAAAATGGGTCCGGGCGGTGCCGCGCCTAAATGGGTCCGGGCGGTTCCGCGCCTAAATGGGTCCGGGCGGTGCAGCGCCTAAATGGGTCCGGGCGGTGCCGCTCCAAAATGGGTCCGGGCGGTACCGCGCCTAAATGGGTCCGGGCGGTGCAGCGCCTAAATGGGTCCGGGCGGTGCCGCGCCTAAATGGGTCCGGGCGGTGCCGCTCCAAAATGGGTCCGGGCGGTGCCGCGCCTAAATGGGTCCGGGCGGTGCAGCGCCTAAATGGGTCCGGGCGGTGCCGCGCCTAAATGGGTCCGGGCGGTGTCGCGCCTAAATGGGTCCGGGCGGTGCCGCGCCTAAATGGGTCCGGGCGGTGCCGCTCCAAAATGGGTCCGGGCGGTGCCGCGCCTAAATGGGTCCGGGCGGTGCCGCTCCAAAATGGGTCCGGGCGGTGCCGCGCCTAAATGGGTCCGGGCGGTGCCGCTCCAAAATGGGTCCGGGCGGTGCCGCGCCTAAATGGGTCCGGGCGGTGCCGCCCCTAAATGGGTCCGGGCGGTGCCGCGCCTAAATGGGTCCGGGCGGTGCCGCTCCAAAATAATTCCGGGCGGTGCCGCTCCAAAATGGGTCCGGGCGGTGCCGCGCCTAAATGGGTCCGGGCGGTGCCGCGCCTAAATGGGTCCGGGCGGTGTCGCGCCTAAATGGGTCCGGGCGGTGCCGCTCCAAAATGGGTCCGGGCGGTGCCGCTCCAAAATGGGTCCGGGCGGTGCAGCGCCTAAATGGGTCCGGGCGGTGCCGCTCCAAAATGGGTCCGGGCGGTGCCGCGCCTAAATGGGTCCGGGCGGTGCCGCTCCAAAATAATTCCGGGCGGTGCCGCTCCAAAATGGGTCCGGGCGGTGCCGCGCCTAAATGGGTCCGGGCGGTGCCGCGCCTAAATGGGTCCGGGCGGTGCAGCGCCTAAATGGGTCCGGGCGGTGCCGCGCCTAAATGGGTCCGGGCGGTGCCGCGCCAAAATGGGTCCGGGCGGTGCCGCTCCAAAATGGGTCCGGGCGGTGCCGCTCCTAAATGGGTCCGGGCGGTGCCGCGCCTAAATGGGTCCGGGCGGTGCCGCTCCTAAATGGGTCCGGGCGGTGCCGCGCCGAAATGGGTCCGGGCGGTGCCGCTCCAAAATGGGTCCGGGCGGTGCCGCGCCTAAATGGGTCCGGGCGGTGCAGCGCCTAAATGGGTCCGGGCGGTGCCGCGCTTAAATGGGTCCGGGCGGTGCCGCTCCAAAATGGGTCCGGGCGGTGCCGCGCCTAAATGGGTCCGGGCGGTGCCGCGCCTAAATGGGTCCGGGCGGTGCCGCTCCAAAATGGGTCCGGGCGGTGCCGCGCCTAAATGGGTCCGGGCGGTGCCGCGCCTAAATGGGTCCGGGCGGTGCCGCCCCTAAATGGGTCCGGGCGGTGCCGCGCCTAAATGGGTCCGGGCGGTGCCGCTCCAAAATAATTCCGGGCGGTGCCGCTCCAAAATGGGTCCGGGCGGTGCCGCTCCAAAATTGGTCCGGGCGGTGCCGCGCCTAAATGGGTCCGGGCGGTGCCGCGCCTAAATGGGTCCGGGCGGTGCCGCTCCAAAATAATTCCGGGCGGTGCCGCTCCAAAATGGGTCCGGGCGGTGCCGCTCCAAAATTGGTCCGGGCGGTGCCGCGCCTAAATGGGTCCGGGCGGTGCCGCGCCTAAATGGGTCCGGGCGGTGCCGCCCCTAAATGGGTCCGGGCGGTGCCGCGCCTAAATGGGTCCGGGCGGTGCCGCTCCAAAATAAATCCGGGCGGTGCCGCTCCAAAATGGGTCCGGGCGGTGCCGCGCCTAAATGGGTCCGGGCGGTTCCGCGCCTAAATGGGTCCGGGCGGTGCCGCGCCTAAATGGGTCCGGGCGGTGCCGCTCCAAAATGGGTCCGGGCGGTACCGCGCCTAAATGGGTCCGGGCGGTGCAGCGCCTAAATGGGTCCGGGCGGTGCCGCGCCTAAATGGGTCCGGGCGGTGCCGCTCCAAAATGGGTCCGGGCGGTGCCGCGCCTAAATGGGTCCGGGCGGTGCAGCGCCTAAATGGGTCCGGGCGGTGCCGCGCCTAAATGGGTCCGGGCGGTGTCGCGCCTAAATGGGTCCGGGCGGTGCCGCGCCTAAATGGGTCCGGGCGGTGCCGCTCCAAAATGGGTCCGGGCGGTGCCGCGCCTAAATGGGTCCGGGCGGTGCCGCTCCAAAATGGGTCCGGGCGGTGCCGCGCCTAAATGGGTCCGGGCGGTGCCGCTCCAAAATGGGTCCGGGCGGTGCCGCGCCTAAATGGGTCCGGGCGGTGCCGCCCCTAAATGGGTCCGGGCGGTGCCGCGCCTAAATGGGTCCGGGCGGTGCCGCTCCAAAATAATTCCGGGCGGTGCCGCTCCAAAATGGGTCCGGGCGGTGCCGCGCCTAAATGGGTCCGGGCGGTGCCGCGCCTAAATGGGTCCGGGCGGTGTCGCGCCTAAATGGGTCCGGGCGGTGCCGCGTCTAAATGGGTCCGGGCGGTGCCGCTCCAAAATGGGTCCGGGCGGTGCCGCTCCAAAATGGGTCCGGGCGGTGCAGCGCCTAAATGGGTCCGGGCGGTGCCGCTCCAAAATGGGTCCGGGCGGTGCCGCGCCTAAATGGGTCCGGGCGGTGCCGCTCCAAAATAATTCCGGGCGGTGCCGCTCCAAAATGGGTCCGGGCGGTGCCGCGCCTAAATGGGTCCGGGCGGTGCCGCGCCTAAATGGGTCCGGGCGGTGCAGCGCCTAAATGGGTCCGGGCGGTGCCGCGCCTAAATGGGTCCGGGCGGTGCCGCGCCAAAATGGGTCCGGGCGGTGCCGCTCCAAAATGGGTCCGGGCGGTGCCGCTCCTAAATGGGTCCGGGCGGTGCCGCGCCTAAATGGGTCCGGGCGGTGCCGCTCCTAAATGGGTCCGGGCGGTGCCGCGCCTAAATGGGTCCGGGCGGTGCCGCTCCAAAATGGGTCCGGGCGGTGCCGCGCCTAAATGGGTCCGGGCGGTGCCGCGCCTAAATGGGTCCGGGCGGTGCAGCGCCTAAATGGGTCCGGGCGGTGCCGCGCTTAAATGGGTCCGGGCGGTGCCGCTCCAAAATGGGTCCGGGCGGTGCCGCGCCTAAATGGGTCCGGGCGGTGCAGCGCCTAAATGGGTCCGGGCGGTGCCGCTCCAAAATGGGTCCGGGCGGTGCCGCGCCTAAATGGGTCCGGGCGGTGCCGCGCCTAAATGGGTCCGGGCGGTGCCGCTCCAAAATAATTCCGGGCGGTGCCGCGCCTAAATGGGTCCGGGCGGTGCCGCTCCAAAATGGGTCCGGGCGGTGCCGCGCCTAAATGGGTCCGGGCGGTGCCGCGCCTAAATGGGTCCGGGCGGTGCCGCTCCAAAATGGGTCCGGGCGGTGCCGCTCCTAAATGGGTCCCGGCGGTGCCGCGCCTAAATGGGTCCGGGCGGTGCCGCTCCTAAATGTGTCCGGGCGGTGCCGCGCCTAAATGGGTCCGGGCGGTGCCGCGCCTAAATGGGTCCGGGCGGTGCCGCTCCAAAATAATTCCGGGCTGTGCCGCTCCAAAATGGGTCCGGGCGGTGCCGCGCCTAAATGGGTCCGGGCGGTGCCGCGCCTAAATGGGTCCGGGCGGTGCCGCTCCAAAATGGGTCCGGGCGGTGCCGCGCCTAAATGGTTCCGGGCGGTGCAGCGCCTAAATGGGTCCGGGCGGTGCCGCTCCTAAATGGGTCCGGGCGGTGCCGCGCCTAAATGGGTCCGGGCGGTGCCGCTCCTAAATGGGTCCGGGCGGTGCCGCGCCTAAATGGGTCCGGGCGGTGCCGCTCCAAAATAATTCCGGGCTGTGCCGCTCCAAAATGGGTCCGGGCGGTGCCGCGCCTAAATGGGTCCGGGCGGTGCCGCGCCTAAATGGGTCCGGGCGGTGCCGCGTCTAAATGGGTCCGGGCCGTGCCGCGCCTAAATGGGTCCGGGCGGTGCCGCGCCTAAATGGGTCCGGGCGGTGCCGCGCCAAAATGGGTCCGGGCGGTGCCGCGCCTAAATGGGTCCGGGCGGTGCCGCGCCTAAATGGGTCCGGGCGGTGCCGCCCCTAAATGGGTCCGGGCGGTGCCGCGCCTAAATGGGTCCGGGCGGTTCCGCTCCAAAATAATTCCGGGCGGTGCCGCTCCAAAATGGGTCCGGGCGGTGCCGCGCCTAAATGGGTCCGGGCGGTGCAGCGCCTAAATGGGTCCGGGCGGTGCCGCGCCTAAATGGGTCCGGGCGGTGCCGCTCCTAAATGGGTCCGGGCGGTGCCGCGCCTAAATGGGTCCGGGCGGTGCCGCTCCTAAATGGGTCCGGGCGGTGCCGCGCCTAAATGGGTCCGGGCGGTGCCGCTCCAAAATGGGTCCGGGCGGTGCCGCGCCTAAATGGGTCCGGGCGGTGCCGCTCCAAAATGGGTCCGGGCGGTGCCGCGCCTAAATGGGTCCGGGCGGTGCCGCGCCTAAATGGGTCCGGGCGGTGCCGCTCCAAAATGGGTCCGGGCGGTGCCGCTCCTAAATGGGTCCCGGCGGTGCCGCGCCTAAATGGGTCCGGGCGGTGCCGCTCCTAAATGTGTCCGGGCGGTGCCGCGCCTAAATGGGTCCGGGCGGTGCCGCGCCTAAATGGGTCCGGGCGGTGCCGCTCCAAAATAATTCCGGGCTGTGCCGCTCCAAAATGGGTCCGGGCGGTGCCGCGCCTAAATGGGTCCGGGCGGTGCCGCGCCTAAATGGGTCCGGGCGGTGCCGCTCCAAAATGGGTCCGGGCGGTGCCGCGCCTAAATGGTTCCGGGCGGTGCAGCGCCTAAATGGGTCCGGGCGGTGCCGCTCCTAAATGGGTCCGGGCGGTGCCGCGCCTAAATGGGTCCGGGCGGTGCCGCTCCTAAATGGGTCCGGGCGGTGCCGCGCCTAAATGGGTCCGGGCGGTGCCGCTCCAAAATAATTCCGGGCTGTGCCGCTCCAAAATGGGTCCGGGCGGTGCCGCGCCTAAATGGGTCCGGGCGGTGCCGCGCCTAAATGGGTCCGGGCGGTGCCGCGTCTAAATGGGTCCGGGCCGTGCCGCGCCTAAATGGGTCCGGGCGGTGCCGCGCCTAAATGGGTCCGGGCGGTGCCGCGCCAAAATGGGTCCGGGCGGTGCCGCGCCTAAATGGGTCCGGGCGGTGCCGCGCCTAAATGGGTCCGGGCGGTGCCGCTCCAAAATAATTCCGGGCGGTGCCGCGCCTAAATGGGTCCGGGCGGTGCCGCTCCAAAATGGGTCCGGGCGGTGCCGCGCCTAAATGGGTCCGGGCGGTGCCGCGCCTAAATGGGTCCGGGCGGTGCCGCTCCAAAATGGGTCCGGGCGGTGCCGCTCCTAAATGGGTCCCGGCGGTGCCGCGCCTAAATGGGTCCGGGCGGTGCCGCTCCTAAATGTGTCCGGGCGGTGCCGCGCCTAAATGGGTCCGGGCGGTGCCGCGCCTAAATGGGTCCGGGCGGTGCCGCTCCAAAATAATTCCGGGCTGTGCCGCTCCAAAATGGGTCCGGGCGGTGCCGCGCCTAAATGGGTCCGGGCGGTGCCGCGCCTAAATGGGTCCGGGCGGTGCCGCTCCAAAATGGGTCCGGGCGGTGCCGCGCCTAAATGGTTCCGGGCGGTGCAGCGCCTAAATGGGTCCGGGCGGTGCCGCTCCTAAATGGGTCCGGGCGGTGCCGCGCCTAAATGGGTCCGGGCGGTGCCGCTCCTAAATGGGTCCGGGCGGTGCCGCGCCTAAATGGGTCCGGGCGGTGCCGCTCCAAAATGGGTCCGGGCGGTGCCGCGCCTAAATGGGTCCGGGCGGTGCCGCGCCTAAATGGGTCCGGGCGGTGCCGCTCCAAAATGGGTCCGGGCGGTGCCGCTCCTAAATGGGTCCCGGCGGTGCCGCGCCTAAATGGGTCCGGGCGGTGCCGCTCCTAAATGTGTCCGGGCGGTGCCGCGCCTAAATGGGTCCGGGCGGTGCCGCGCCTAAATGGGTCCGGGCGGTGCCGCTCCAAAATAATTCCGGGCTGTGCCGCTCCAAAATGGGTCCGGGCGGTGCCGCGCCTAAATGGGTCCGGGCGGTGCCGCGCCTAAATGGGTCCGGGCGGTGCCGCTCCAAAATGGGTCCGGGCGGTGCCGCGCCTAAATGGTTCCGGGCGGTGCAGCGCCTAAATGGGTCCGGGCGGTGCCGCTCCTAAATGGGTCCGGGCGGTGCCGCGCCTAAATGGGTCCGGGCGGTGCCGCTCCTAAATGGGTCCGGGCGGTGCCGCGCCTAAATGGGTCCGGGCGGTGCCGCTCCAAAATAATTCCGGGCTGTGCCGCTCCAAAATGGGTCCGGGCGGTGCCGCGCCTAAATGGGTCCGGGCGGTGCCGCGCCTAAATGGGTCCGGGCGGTGCCGCGTCTAAATGGGTCCGGGCCGTGCCGCGCCTAAATGGGTCCGGGCGGTGCCGCGCCTAAATGGGTCCGGGCGGTGCCGCGCCAAAATGGGTCCGGGCGGTGCCGCGCCTAAATGGGTCCGGGCGGTGCCGCGCCTAAATGGGTCCGGGCGGTGCCGCCCCTAAATGGGTCCGGGCGGTGCCGCGCCTAAATGGGTCCGGGCGGTTCCGCTCCAAAATAATTCCGGGCGGTGCCGCTCCAAAATGGGTCCGGGCGGTGCCGCGCCTAAATGGGTCCGGGCGGTGCAGCGCCTAAATGGGTCCGGGCGGTGCCGCGCCTAAATGGGTCCGGGCGGTGCCGCTCCTAAATGGGTCCGGGCGGTGCCGCGCCTAAATGGGTCCGGGCGGTGCCGCTCCTAAATGGGTCCGGGCGGTGCCGCGCCTAAATGGGTCCGGGCGGTGCCGCTCCAAAATGGGTCCGGGCGGTGCCGCGCCTAAATGGGTCCGGGCGGTGCCGCTCCAAAATAATTCCGGGCGGTGCCGCACCAAAATGGGTCCGGGCGGTGCCGCTCCAAAATGGGTCCTGGCGGTGCCGCGCCTAAATGGGTCCGGGCGGTGCCGCGCCTAAATGGGTCCGGGCGGTGCCGCTCCAAAATAATTCCGGGCGGTGCCGCGCCTAAATGGGTCCGGGCGGTGCCGCTCCAAAATGGGTCCGGGCGGTGCCGCGCCTAAATGGGTCCGGGCGGTGCCGCGCCTAAATGGGTCCGGGCGGTGCCGCTCCTAAATGGGTCCGGGCGGTGCCGCTCCAAAATGGGTCCGGGCGGTGCCGCTCCTAAATGGGTCCCGGCGGTGCCGCGCCTAAATGGGTCCGGGCGGTGCCGCTCCTAAATGTGTCCGGGCGGTGCCGCGCCTAAATGGGTCCGGGCGGTGCCGCGCCTAAATGGGTCCGGGCGGTGCCGCTCCAAAATAATTCCGGGCTGTGCCGCTCCAAAATGGGTCCGGGCGGTGCCGCGCCTAAATGGGTCCGGGCGGTGCCGCGCCTAAATGGGTCCGGGCGGTGCCGCTCCAAAATGGGTCCGGGCGGTGCCGCGCCTAAATGGTTCCGGGCGGTGCAGCGCCTAAATGGGTCCGGGCGGTGCCGCTCCTAAATGGGTCCGGGCGGTGCCGCGCCTAAATGGGTCCGGGCGGTGCCGCTCCTAAATGGGTCCGGGCGGTGCCGCGCCTAAATGGGTCCGGGCGGTGCCGCTCCAAAATAATTCCGGGCTGTGCCGCTCCAAAATGGGTCCGGGCGGTGCCGCGCCTAAATGGGTCCGGGCGGTGCCGCGCCTAAATGGGTCCGGGCGGTGCCGCGTCTAAATGGGTCCGGGCCGTGCCGCGCCTAAATGGGTCCGGGCGGTGCCGCGCCTAAATGGGTCCGGGCGGTGCCGCGCCAAAATGGGTCCGGGCGGTGCCGCTCCAAAATGGGTCCGGGCGGTGCCGCTCCTAAATGGGTCCGGGCGGTGCCGCGCCTAAATGGGTCCGGGCGGTGCCGCTCCTAAATGGGTCCGGGCGGTGCCGCGCCTAAATGGGTCCGGGCGGTGCCGCTCCAAAATGGGTCCGGGCGGTGCCGCGCCTAAATGGGTCCGGGCGGTGCCGCGCCTAAATGGGTCCGGGCGGTGCCGCTCCAAAATAATTCCGGGCGGTGCCGCTCCAAAATGGGTCCGGGCGGTGCCGCGCCTAAATGGGTCCGGGCGCTGCCGCTCCAAAATAATTCCGGGCTGTGCCGCTCCAAAATGGGTCCGGGCGGTGCCGCGCCTAAATGGGTCCGGGCGGTGCCGCTCCAAAATGGGTCCGGGCGGTGCCGCGCCTAAATGGGTCCGGGCGGTGCCGCGCCTAAATGGGTCCGGGCGGTGCCGCCCCTAAATGGGTCCGGGCGGTGCCGCGCCTAAATGAGTCCGGGCGGTTCCGCTCCAAAATAATTCCGGGCGGTGCCGCTCCAAAATGGGTCCGGGCGGTGCCGCGCCTAAATGGGTCCGGGCGGTGCAGCGCCTAAATGGGTCCGGGCGGTGCCGCGCCTAAATGGGTCCGGGCGGTGCCGCTCCTAAATGCGTCCGGGCGGTGCCGCGCCTAAATGGGTCCGGGCGGTGCCGCTCCTAAATGGGTCCGGGCGGTGCCGCTCCAAAATGGGTCCGGGCGGTGCCGCGTCTAAATGGGTCCGGGCGGTGCCGCGCCTAAATGGGTCCGGGCGGTGCCGCTCCAAAATAATTCCGGGCGGTGCCGCTCCAAAATGGGTCCGGGCGGTGCCGCGCCTAAATGGGTCCGGGCGGTGCCGCTCCAAAATAATTCCGGGCTGTGCCGCTCCAAAATGGGTCCGGGCGGTGCCGCGCCTAAATGGGTCCGGGCGGTGCCGCTCCAAAATGGGTCCGGGCGGTGCCGCGCCTAAATGGGTCCGGGCGGTGCCGCTCCAAAATGGGTCCGGGCGGTGCCGCGCCTAAATGGGTCCGGGCGGTGCCGCCACTAAATGGGTCCGGGCGGTGCCGCGCCTAAATGGGTCCGGGCGGTGCCGCTCCAAAATAATTCCGGGCGGTGCCGCTCCAAAATGGGTCCGGGCGGTGCCGCGCCTAAATGGGTCCGGGCGGTGCAGCGCCTAAATGGGTCCGGGCGGTGCCGCGCCTAAATGGGTCCGGGCGGTGCCGCTCCAAAATGGGTCCGGGCGGTGCCGCGCCTAAATGGGTCCGGGCGGTGCAGCGCCTAAATGGGTCCGGGCGGTGCCGCGCCTAAATGGGTCCGGGCGGTGCCGCTCCTAAATGGGTCCGGGCGGTGCCGCGTCTAAATGGGTCCGGGCGGTGCCGCTCCAAAATAATTCCGGGCGGTGCCGCTCCAAAATGGGTCCGGGCGGTGCCGCGCCTAAATGGGTCTGGGCGGTGCCGCTCCAAAATAATTCCGGGCGGTGCCGCGCCTAAATGGGTCCGGGCGGTGCCGCTCCAAAATGGGTCCGGGCAGTGCCGCGCCTAAATGGGTCCGGGCGGTGCCGCGCCAAAATAATTCCGGGCGGTGCCGCTCCTAAATGGGTCCGGGCGGTGCCGCGTCTAAATGGGTCCGGGCCGTGCCGTGCCTAAATGGGTCCTGGCGGTGCTGCGCCAAAATGGGTCCGGGCGGTGCCGCTCCAAAATGGGTCCGGGCGGTGCCGCGCCTAAATGGGTCCGGGCGGTGCCGCTCCAAAATGGGTCCGGGCGGTGCCGCGCCTAAATAGGTCTGGGCGGTGCCGCGCCTAAATGGGTCCGGGCGGTGCCGCCCCTAAATGGGTCCGGGCGGTGCCGCGCCTAAATGGGTCCGGGCGGTGCCGCTCCAAAATAATTCCGGGCGGTGCCGCTCCAAAATGGGTCCGGGCGGTGCCGCGCCTAAATGGGTCCGGGCGGTTCCGCGCCTAAATGGGTCCGGGCGGTGCAGCGCCTAAATGGGTCCGGGCGGTGCCGCTCCAAAATGGGTCCGGGCGGTACCGCGCCTAAATGGGTCCGGGCGGTGCAGCGCCTAAATGGGTCCGGGCGGTGCCGCGCCTAAATGGGTCCGGGCGGTGCCGCTCCAAAATGGGTCCGGGCGGTGCCGCGCCTAAATGGGTCCGGGCGGTGCAGCGCCTAAATGGGTCCGGGCGGTGCCGCGCCTAAATGGGTCCGGGCGGTGCCGCTCCAAAATGGGTCCGGGCGGTGCCGCGCCTAAATGGGTCCGGGCGGTGCCGCTCGAAAATGGGTCCGGGCGGTGCCGCGCCTAAATGGATCCGGGCGGTGCCGCTCCAAAATGGGTCCGGGCGGTGCAGCGCCTAAATGGGTCCGGGCGGTGCCGCCCCTAAATGGGTCCGGGCGGTGCCGCGCCTAAATGGGTCCGGGCGGTGCCGCTCCAAAATAATTCCGGGCGGTGCCGCGCCTAAATGGGTCCGGGCGGTGCCGCGCCTAAATGGGTCCGGGCGGTGTCGCGCCTAAATGGGTCCGGGCGGTGCCGCGCCTAAATGGGTCCGGGCGGTGTCGCGCCTAAATGGGTCCGGGCGGTGCCGCGCCTAAATGGGTCCGGGCGGTGCCGCTCCAAAATGGGTCCGGGCGGTGCCGCTCCAAAATGGGTCCGGGCGGTGCAGCGCCTAAATGGGTCCGGGCGGTGCCGCTCCAAAATGGGTCCGGGCGGTGCCGCGCCTAAATGGGTCCGGGCGGTGCCGCTCCAAAATAATTCCGGGCGGTGCCGCTCCAAAATGGGTCCGGGCGGTGCCGCGCCTAAATGGGTCCGGGCGGTGCCGCGCCTAAATGGGTCCGGGCGGTGCAGCGCCTAAATGGGTCCGGGCGGTGCCGCTCCAAAATAATTCCGGGCGGTGCCGCTCCAAAATGGGTCCGGGCGGTGCCGCTCCTAAATGGGTCCGGGCGGTGCCGCGCCTAAATGGGTCCGGGCGGTGCCGCTCCTAAATGGGTCCGGGCGGTGCCGCGCCTAAATGGGTCCGGGCGGTGCCGCTCCAAAATGGGTCCGGGCGGTGCCGCGCCTAAATGGGTCCGGGCGGTGCCCCGCCAAAATGGGTCCGGGCGGTGCCGCGCCTAAATGGGTCCGGGCGGTGCCGCGCCTAAATGGGTCCGGGCGGTGCCGCGCCTAAATGGGTCCGGGCGGTGCAGCGCCTAAATGGGTCCGGGCGGTGCCGCTCCAAAATGGGTCCGGGCGGTGCCGCGCCTAAATGGGTCCGGGCGGTGCCGCGCCTAAATGTGTCCGGGCGGTGCCGCTCCAAAATGGGTCCGGGCGGTGCCGCTCCAAAATGGGTCCGGGCGGTGCCGCTCCTAAATGGGTCCGGGCGGTGCCACGCCTAAATGGGTCCGGGCGGTGCCGCTCCTAAATGGGTCCGGGCGGTGCCGCGCCTAAATGGGTCCGGGCGGTGCCGCTCCAAAATAATTCCGGGCGGTGCCGCTCCAAAATGGGTCCGGGCGGTGCCGCGCCTAAATGGGTCCGGGCGGTGCAGCGCCTAAATGGGTCCGGGCGGTGCCGCGCCTAAATGGGTCCGGGCGGTGCCGCTCCTAAATGGGTCCGGGCGGTGCCGCGCCTAAATGGGTCCGGGCGGTGCCGCTCCTAAATGGGTCCGGGCGGTGCCGCGCCTAAATGGGTCCGGGCGGTGCCGCTCCAAAATGGGTCCGGGCGGTGCCGCGCCTAAATGGGTCCGGGCGGTGCCGCTCCAAAATAATTCCGGGCGGTGCCGCTCCAAAATGGGTCCGGGCGGTGCCGCTCCAAAATGGGTCCTGGCGGTGCCGCGCCTAAATGGGTCCGGGCGGTGCCGCGCCTAAATGGGTCCGGGCGGTGCCGCTCCAAAATAATTCCGGGCGGTGCCGCGCCTAAATGGGTCCGGGCGGTGCCGCTCCAAAATGGGTCCGGGCGGTGCCGCGCCTAAATGGGTCCGGGCGGTGCCGCTCCAAAATGGGTCCGGGCGGTGCCGCTCCTAAATGGGTCCCGGCGGTGCCGCGCCTAAATGGGTCCGGGCGGTGCCGCTCCTAAATGTGTCCGGGCGGTGCCGCGCCTAAATGGGTCCGGGCGGTGCCGCGCCTAAATGGGTCCGGGCGGTGCCGCTCCAAAATAATTCCGGGCTGTGCCGCTCCAAAATGGGTCCGGGCGGTGCCGCGCCTAAATGGGTCCGGGCGGTGCCGCGCCTAAATGGGTCCGGGCGGTGCCGCTCCAAAATGGGTCCGGGCGGTGCCGCGCCTAAATGGTTCCGGGCGGTGCAGCGCCTAAATGGGTCCGGGCGGTGCCGCTCCTAAATGGGTCCGGGCGGTGCCGCGCCTAAATGGGTCCGGGCGGTGCCGCTCCTAAATGGGTCCGGGCGGTGCCGCGCCTAAATGGGTCCGGGCGGTGCCGCTCCAAAATAATTCCGGGCTGTGCCGCTCCAAAATGGGTCCGGGCGGTGCCGCGCCTAAATGGGTCCGGGCGGTGCCGCGTCTAAATGGGTCCGGGCCGTGCCGCGCCTAAATGGGTCCGGGCGGTGCCGCGCCTAAATGGGTCCGGGCGGTGCCGCGCCAAAATGGGTCCGGGCGGTGCCGCTCCAAAATGGGTCCGGGCGGTGCCGCTCCTAAATGGGTCCGGGCGGTGCCGCGCCTAAATGGGTCCGGGCGGTGCCGCTCCTAAATGGGTCCGGGCGGTGCCGCGCCTAAATGGGTCCGGGCGGTGCCGCTCCAAAATGGGTCCGGGCGGTGCCGCGCCTAAATGGGTCCGGGCGGTGCCGCGCCTAAATGGGTCCGGGCGGTGCCGCTCCAAAATAATTCCGGGCGGTGCCGCTCCAAAATGGGTCCGGGCGGTGCCGCGCCTAAATGGGTCCGGGCGGTGCCGCTCCAAAATAATTCCGGGCTGTGCCGCTCCAAAATGGGTCCGGGCGGTGCCGCGCCTAAATGGGTCCGGGCGGTGCCGCTCCAAAATGGGTCCGGGCGGTGCCGCGCCTAAATGGGTCCGGGCGGTGCCGCGCCTAAATGGGTCCGGGCGGTGCCGCCCCTAAATGGGTCCGGGCGGTGCCGCGCCTAAATGGGTCCGGGCGGTTCCGCTCCAAAATAATTCCGGGCGGTGCCGCTCCAAAATGGGTCCGGGCGGTGCCGCGCCTAAATGGGTCCGGGCGGTGCAGCGCCTAAATGGGTCCGGGCGGTGCCGCTCCTAAATGGGTCCGGGCGGTGCCGCGCCTAAATGGGTCCGGGCGGTGCCGCTCCTAAATGGGTCCGGGCGGTGCCGCGCCTAAATGGGTCCGGGCGGTGCCGCTCCAAAATGGGTCCGGGCGGTGCCGCGTCTAAATGGGTCCGGGCGGTGCCGCGCCTAAATGGGTCCGGGCGGTGCCGCTCCAAAATAATTCTGGGCGGTGCCGCTCCAAAATGGGTCCGGGCGGTGCCGCGCCTAAATGGGTCCGGGCGGTGCCGCTCCAAAATAATTCCGGGCTGTGCCGCTCCAAAATGGGTCCGGGCGGTGCCGCGCCTAAATGGGTCCGGGCGGTGCCGCTCCAAAATGGGTCCGGGCGGTGCCGCGCCTAAATGGGTCCGGGCGGTGCCGCTCCAAAATGGGTCCGGGCGGTGCCGCGCCTAAATGGGTCCGGGCGGTGCCGCCACTAAATGGGTCCGGGCGGTGCCGCGCCTAAATGGGTCCGGGCGGTGCCGCTCCAAAATAATTCCGGGCGGTGCCGCTCCAAAATGGGTCCGGGCGGTGCCGCGCCTAAATGGGTCCGGGCGGTGCAGCGCCTAAATGGGTCCGGGCGGTGCCGCGCCTAAATGGGTCCGGGCGGTGCCGCTCCAAAATGGGTCCGGGCGGTGCCGCGCCTAAATGGGTCCGGGCGGTGCAGCGCCTAAATGGGTCCGGGCGGTGCCGCGCCTAAATGGGTCCGGGCGGTGCCGCTCCTAAATGGGTCCGGGCGGTGCCGCGCCTAAATGGGTCCGGGCGGTGCCGCGCCTAAATGGGTCCGGGCGGTGCCGCTCCAAAATGGGTCCGGGCGGTGCCGCGCCTAAATGGGTCCGGGCGGTGCCGCTCCAAAATAATTCCGGGCGGTGCCGCGCCTAAATGGGTCCGGGCGGTGCCGCTCCAAAATGGGTCCGGGCAGTGCCGCGCCTAAATGGGTCCGGGCGGTGCCGCGCCAAAATAATTCCGGGCGGTGCCGCTCCTAAATGGGTCCGGGCGGTGCCGCGTCTAAATGGGTCCGGGCCGTGCCGTGCCTAAATGGGTCCTGGCGGTGCTGCGCCAAAATGGGTCCGGGCGGTGCCGCTCCAAAATGGGTCCGGGCGGTGCCGCGCCTAAATGGGTCCGGGCGGTGCCGCTCCAAAATGGGTCCGGGCGGTGCCGCGCCTAAATAGGTCCGGGCGGTGCCGCGCCTAAATGGGTCCGGGCGGTGCCGCCCCTAAATGGGTCCGGGCGGTGCCGCGCCTAAATGGGTCCGGGCGGTGCCGCTCCAAAATAATTCCGGGCGGTGCCGCTCCAAAATGGGTCCGGGCGGTGCCGCGCCTAAATGGGTCCGGGCGGTTCCGCGCCTAAATGGGTCCGGGCGGTGCAGGGCCTAAATGGGTCCGGGCGGTGCCGCTCCAAAATGGGTCCGGGCGGTACCGCGCCTAAATGGGTCCGGGCGGTGCAGCGCCTAAATGGGTCCGGGCGGTGCCGCGCCTAAATGGGTCCGGGCGGTGCCGCTCCAAAATGGGTCCGGGCGGTGCCGCGCCTAAATGGGTCCGGGCGGTGCAGCGCCTAAATGGGTCCGGGCGGTGCCGCGCCTAAATGGGTCCCGGCGGTGCCGCTCCAAAATGGGTCCGGGCGGTGCCGCGCCTAAATGGGTCCGGGCGGTGCCGCTCCAAAATGGGTCCGGGCGGTGCCGCGCCTAAATGGATCCGGGCGGTGCCGCTCCAAAATGGGTCCGGGCGGTGCCGCGCCTAAATGGGTCCGGGCGGTGCCGCCCCTAAATGGGTCCGGGCGGTGCCGCGCCTAAATGGGTCCGGGCGGTGCCGCTCCAAAATAATTCCGGGCGGTGCCGCGCCTAAATGGGTCCGGGCGGTGCCGCGCCTAAATGGGTCCGGGCGGTGTCGCGCCTAAATGGGTCCTGGCGGTGCCGCGCCTAAATGGGTCCGGGCGGTGCCGCGCCTAAATGGGTCCGGGCGGTGTCGCGCCTAAATGGGTCCGGGCGGTGCCGCGCCTAAATGGGTCCGGGCGGTGCCGCTCCAAAATGGGTCCGGGCGGTGCCGCTCCAAAATGGGTCCGGGCGGTGCAGCGCCTAAATGGGTCCGGGCGGTGCCGCTCCAAAATGGGTCCGGGCGGTGCCGCGCCTAAATGGGTCCGGGCGGTGCCGCTCCAAAATAATTCCGGGCGGTGCCGCTCCAAAATGGGTCCGGGCGGTGCCGCGCCTAAATGGGTCCGGGCGGTGCCGCGCCTAAATGGGTCCGGGCGGTGCAGCGCCTAAATGGGTCCGGGCGGTGCCGCTCCAAAATAATTCCGGGCGGTGCCGCTCCAAAATGGGTCCGGGCGGTGCCGCTCCTAAATGGGTCCGGGCGGTGCCGCGCCTAAATGGGTCCGGGCGGTGCCGCTCCTAAATGGGTCCGGGCGGTGCCGCGCCTAAATGGGTCCGGGCGGTGCCGCTCCAAAATGGGTCCGGGCGGTGCCGCGCCTAAATGGGTCCGGGCGGTGCCCCGCCAAAATGGGTCCGGGCGGTGCCGCGCCTAAATGGGTCCGGGCGGTGCCGCGCCTAAATGGGTCCGGGCGGTGCAGCGCCTAAATGGGTCCGGGCGGTGCCGCTCCAAAATGGGTCCGGGCGGTGCCGCGCCTAAATGGGTCCGGGCGGTGCCGCGCCTAAATGTGTCCGGGCGGTGCCGCTCCAAAATGGGTCCGGGCGGTGCCGCTCCAAAATGGGTCCGGGCGGTGCCGCTCCTAAATGGGTCCGGGCGGTGCCACGCCTAAATGGGTCCGGGCGGTGCCGCTCCTAAATGGGTCCGGGCGGTGCCGCGCCTAAATGGGTCCGGGCGGTGCCGCTCCAAAATAATTCCGGGCTGTGCTGCTCCAAAATGGGTCCGGGCGGTGCCGCGCCTAAATGGGTCCGGGCGGTGCCGCGCCTAAATGGGTCCGGGCGGTGCAGCGCCTAAATGGGTCCGGGCGGTGCCGCGCCTAAATGGTTCCGGGCGGTGCAGCGCCTAAATGGGTCCGGGCGGTGCCGCTCCTAAATGGGTCTGGGCGGTGCCGCGCCTAAATGGGTCCGGGCGGTGCCGCTCCTAAATGGGTCCGGGCGGTGCCGCGCCTAAATGGGTCCGGGCGGTGCCGCTCCAAAATAATTCCGGGCTGTGCCGCTCCAAAATGGGTCCGGGCGGTACCGCGCCTAAATGGGTCCGGGCGGTGCCGCGCCTAAATGGGTCCGGGCGGTGCTGCCCCTAAATGGGTCCGGGCGGTGCCGCGCCTAAATGGGTCCGGGCGGTGCCGCGCCAAAATAATTCCGGGCGGTGCCGCTCCAAAATGGGTCCGGGCGGTGCCGCGCCTAAATGGGTCCGGGCGGTGCCGCGCCTAAATGGGTCCGGGCGTTGCCGCTCCAAAATAATTCCGGGCGGTGCCGCTCCAAAATGGGTCCGGGCGGTGCCGCTCCAAAATGGGTCCGGGCGGTGCCGCGCCTAAATGGGTCCGGGCGGTGCCGCGCCTAAATGGGTCCGGGCGGTGCCACGCCAAAATGGGTCCGGGCGGTGCAGCGCCTAAATGGGTCCGGGCGGTGCCGCTCCTAAATGGGTCCGGGCGGTGCCGCGCCTAAATGGGTCCGGGCGGTGCCGCTCCTAAATGGGTCCGGGCGGTGCCGCGCCTAAATGGGTCCGGGCGGTGCCGCTCCAAAATAATTCCGGGCGGTGCCGCTCCAAAATGGGTCCGGGCGGTGCCGCTCCTAAATGGGTCCGGGCGGTGCCGCGCCTAAATGGGTCCGGGCGGTGCCGCTCCTAAATGGGTCCGGGCGGTGCCGCGCCTAAATGGGTCCGGGCGGTGCCGCTCCAAAATAATTCCGGGCGGTGCCGCTCCAAAATGGGTCCGGGCGGTGCCGCGCCTAAATGGGTCCGGGCGGTGCCGCGCCTAAATGGGTCCGGGCGGTGCCGCTCCAAAATAATTCCGGGCGGTGCCGCGCCTAAATGGGTCCGGGCGGTGCCGCTCCAAAATGGGTCCGGGCGGTGCCGCGCCTAAATGGGTCCGGGCGGTGCCGCGCCAAAATGGGTCCGGGCGGTGCCGCGCCTAAATGGGTCCGGGCGGTGCCGCGTCTAAATGGGTCCGGGCCGTGCCGCGCCTAAATGGGTCCGGGCGGTGCCGCGCCTAAATGGGTCCGGGCGGTGCCGCGCCAAAATGGGTCCGGGCGGTGCCGCTCCAAAATGGGTCCGGGCGGTGCCGCTCCTAAATGGGTCCGGGCGGTGCCGCGCCTAAATGGGTCCGGGCGGTGCCGCTCCTAAATGGGTCCGGGCGGTGCCGCGCCTAAATGGGTCCGGGCGGTGCCGCGCCTAAATGGGTCCGGGCGGTGCCGCTCCAAAATGGGTCCGGGCGGTGCCGCGCCTAAATGGGTCCGGGCGGTGCCGCGCCTAAATGGGTCCGGGCGGTGCCGCGCCAAAATGGGTCCGGGCGGTGCCGCTCCAAAATAATTCCGGGCGGTGCCGCTCCAAAATGGGTCCGGGCGGTGCCGCGCCTAAATGGGTCCAGGCGGTGCCGCTCCAAAATAATTCCGGGCTGTGCCGCTCCAAAATGGGTCCGGGCGGTGCCGCGCCTAAATGGGTCCGGGCGGTGCCGCTCCAAAATGGGTCCGGGCGGTGCCGCGCCTAAATGGGTCCGGGCGGTGCCGCGCCTAAATTGGTCCGGGCGGTGCCGCCCCGAAATGGGTCCGGGCGGTGCCGCGCCTAAATGGGTCCGGGCGGTTCCGCTCCAAAATAATTCCGGGCGGTGCCGCTCCAAAATGGGTCCGGGCGGTGCCGCGCCTAAATGGGTCCGGGCGGTGCAGCGCCTAAATGGGTCCGGGCGGTGCCGCGCCTAAATGGGTCCGGGCGGTGCCGCTCCTAAATGGGTCCGGGCGGTGCCGCGCCTAAATGGGTCCGGGCGGTGCCGCTCCTAAATGGGTCCGGGCGGTGCCGCGTCTAAATGGGTCCGGGCGGTGCCGCTCCAAAATAATTCCGGGCGGTGCCGCTCCAAAATGGGTCCGGGCGGTGCCGCGCCTAAATGGGTCCGGGCGGTGCCGCGCCTAAATGGGTCCGGGCGGTGCCGCTCCAAAATAATTCCGGGCGGTGCCGCGCCTAAATGGGTCCGGGCGGTGCCGCTCCAAAATGGGTCCGGGCGGTGCCGCGCCTAAATGGGTCCAGGCGGTGCCGCGCCAAAATGGGTCCGGGCGGTGCCGCTCCTAAATGGGTCCGGGCGGTGCCGCGTCTAAATGGGTCCGGGCCGTGCCGTGCCTAAATGGGTCCGGGCGGTGCTGCGCCAAAATGGGTCCGGGCGGTGCCGCTCCAAAATGGGTCCGGGCGGTGCCGCTCCTAAATGGGTCCGGGCGGTGCCGCGCCTAAATGGGTCCGGGCGGTGCCGCTCCTAAATGGGTCCGGGCGGTGCCGCGCCTAAATGGGTCCGGGCGGTGCCGCGCCTAAATGGGTCCGGGCGGTGCCGCTCCAAAATGGGTCCGGGCGGTGCCGCGCCTAAATGGGTCCGGGCGGTGCCGCGCCAAAATGGGTCCGGGCGGTGCCGCTCCAAAATAATTCCGGGCGGTGCCGCTCCTAAATGGGTCCGGGCGGTGCCGCGCCTAAATGGGTCCGGGCGGTGCCGCTCCAAAATAATTCCGGGCTGTGCCGCTCCAAAATGGGTCCGGGCGGTGCCGCGCCTAAATGGGTCCGGGCGGTGCCGCTCCAAAATGGGTCCGGGCGGTGCCGCGCCTAAATGGGTCCGGGCGGTGCCGCTCCAAAATGGGTCCGGGCGGTGCCGCGCCTAAATGGGTCCGGGCGGTGCCGCCACTAAAAGGGTCCGGGCGGTGCCGCGCCTAAATGGGTCCGGGCGGTGCCGCTCCAAAATAATTCCGGGCGGTGCCGCTCCAAAATGGGTCCGGGCGGTGCCGCGCCTAAATGGGTCCGGGCGGTGCAGCGCCTAAATGGGTCCGGGCGGTGCCGCTCCAAAATGGGTCCGGGCGGTGCCGCGCCTAAATGGGTCCGGGCGGTGCCGCTCCTAAATGGGTCCGGGCGGTGCCGCTCCAAAATAATTCCGGGCGGTGCCGCTCCAAAATGGGTCCGGGCGGTGCCGCGCCTAAATGGGTCCGGGCTGTGCCGCTCCAAAATAATTCCGGGCGGTGCCGCGCCTAAATGGGTCCGGGCGGTGCCGCTCCAAAATGGGTCCGGGCGGTGCCGCGCCTAAATGGGTCCGGGCGGTGCCGCGCCAAAATGGGTCCGGGCGGTGCCGCTCCTAAATGGGTCCGGGCGGTGCCGCGTCTAAATGGGTCCGGGCCGTGCCGTGCCTAAATGGGTCCGGGCGGTGCTGCGCCAAAATGGGTCCGGGCGGTGCCGCTCCAAAATGGGTCCGGGCGGTGCCGCTCCTAAATGGGTCCGGGCGGTGCCGCGCCTAAATGGGTCCGGGCGGTGCCGCTCCTAAATGGCTCCGGGCGGTGCCGCGCCTAAATGGGTCCGGGCGGTGCCGCTCCAAAATGGGTCCGGGCGGTGCCGCGCCTAAATGGGTCCGGGCGGTGCCGCTCCAAAATAATTCCGGGCGGTGCCGCTCCAAAATGGGTCCGGGCGGTGCCGCGCCTAAATGGGTCCGGGCGGTGCCGCTCCAAAATGGGTCCGGGCGGTGCCGCGCCTAAATGGGTCCGGGCGGTGCCGCTCCAAAATAATTCCGGGCGGTGCCGCTCCAAAATGGGTCCGGGCGGTGCAGCGCCTAAATGGGTCCGGGCGGTGCCGCGCCTAAATGGGTCCGGGCGGTGCAGCGCCTAAATGGGTCCGGGCGGTGCCGCTCCTAAATGGGTCCGGGCGGTGCCGCGCCTAAATGGGTCCGGGCGGTGCCGCTCCAAAATAATTCCGGGCGGTGCCGCTCCAAAATGGGTCCGGGCGGTGCCGCGCCTAAATGGGTCCGGGCGGTGCCGCGCCTAAATGGGTCCGGGCGGTGCCGCTCCAAAATAATTCCGGGCGGTGCCGCGCCTAAATGGGTCCGGGCGGTGCCGCTCCAAAATGGGTCCGGGCGGTGCCGCGCCTAAATGGGTCCGGGCGGTGCCGCGCCAAAATGGGTCCGGGCGGTGCCGCGCCTAAATGGGTCCGGGCGGTGCCGCGTCTAAATGGGTCCGGGCCGTGCCGCGCCTAAATGGGTCCGGGCGGTGCCGCGCCTAAATGGGTCCGGGCGGTGCCGCGCCAAAATGGGTCCGGGCGGTGCCGCTCCTAAATGGGTCCGGGCGGTGCCGCTCCTAAATGGGTCCGGGCGGTGCCGCGCCTAAATGGGTCCGGGCGGTGCCGCGCCTAAATGGGTCCGGGCGGTGCCGCGCCAAAATGGGTCCGGGCGGTGCCGCTCCAAAATAATTCCGGGCGGTGCCGCTCCAAAATGGGTCCGGGCGGTGCCGCGCCTAAATGGGTCCAGGCGGTGCCGCTCCAAAATAATTCCGGGCTGTGCCGCTCCAAAATGGGTCCGGGCGGTGCCGCGCCTAAATGGGTCCGGGCGGTGCCGCTCCAAAATGGGTCCGGGCGGTGCCGCGCCTAAATGGGTCCGGGCGGTGCCGCGCCTAAATGGGTCCGGGCGGTGCCGCCCCTAAATGGGTCCGGGCGGTGCCGCGCCTAAATGGGTCCGGGCGGTTCCGCTCCAAAATAATTCCGGGCGGTGCCGCTCCAAAATGGGTCCGGGCGGTGCCGCGCCTAAATGGGTCCGGGCGGTGCAGCGCCTAAATGGGTCCGGGCGGTGCCGCGCCTAAATGGGTCCGGGCGGTGCCGCTCCTAAATGGGTCCGGGCGGTGCCGCGCCTAAATGGGTCCGGGCGGTGCCGCTCCTAAATGGGTCCGGGCGGTGCCGCGTCTAAATGGGTCCGGGCGGTGCCGCTCCAAAATAATTCCGGGCGGTGCCGCTCCAAAATGGGTCCGGGCGGTGCCGCGCCTAAATGGGTCCGGGCGGTGCCGCGCCTAAATGGGTCCGGGCGGTGCCGCTCCAAAATAATTCCGGGCGGTGCCGCGCCTAAATGGGTCCGGGCGGTGCCGCTCCAAAATGGGTCCGGGCGGTGCCGCGCCTAAATGGGTCCAGGCGGTGCCGCGCCAAAATGGGTCCGGGCGGTGCCGCTCCTAAATGGGTCCGGGCGGTGCCGCGTCTAAATGGGTCCGGGCCGTGCCGTGCCTAAATGGGTCCGGGCGGTGCTGCGCCAAAATGGGTCCGGGCGGTGCCGCTCCAAAATGGGTCCGGGCGGTGCCGCTCCTAAATGGGTCCGGGCGGTGCCGCGCCTAAATGGGTCCGGGCGGTGCCGCTCCTAAATGGGTCCGGGCGGTGCCGCGCCTAAATGGGTCCGGGCGGTGCCGCTCCAAAATGGGTCCGGGCGGTGCCGCGCCTAAATGGGTCCGGGCGGTGCCGCGCCAAAATGGGTCCGGGCGGTGCCGCTCCAAAATAATTCCGGGCGGTGCCGCTCCAAAATGGGTCCGGGCGGTGCCGCGCCTAAATGGGTCCGGGCGGTGCCGCTCCAAAATAATTCCGGGCTGTGCCGCTCCAAAATGGGTCCGGGCGGTGCCGCGCCTAAATGGGTCCGAGCGGTGCCGCTCCAAAATGGGTCCGGGCGGTGCCGCGCCTAAATGGGTCCGGGCGGTGCCGCTCCAAAATGGGTCCGGGCGGTGCCGCGCCTAAATGGGTCCGGGCGGTGCCGCCACTAAATGGGTCCGGGCGGTGCCGCGCCTAAATGGGTCCGGGCGGTGCCGCTCCAAAATAATTCCGGGCGGTGCCGCTCCAAAATGGGTCCGGGCGGTGCCGCGCCTAAATGGGTCCGGGCGGTGCAGCGCCTAAATGGGTCCGGGCGGTGCCGCGCCTAAATGGGTCCGGGCGGTGCCGCTCCTAAATGGGTCCGGGCGGTGCCGCTCCAAAATAATTCCGGGCGGTGCCGCTCCAAAATGGGTCCGGGCGGTGCCGCGCCTAAATGGGTCCGGGCGGTGCAGCGCCTAAATGGGTCCGGGCGGTGCCGCGCCTAAATGGGTCCGGGCGGTGCCGCTCCTAAATGGGTCCGGGCGGTGCCGCGCCTAAATGGGTCCGGGCGGTGCCGCTCCTAAATGGGTCCGGGCGGTGCCGCGTCTAAATGGGTCCGGGCGGTGCCGCTCCAAAATAATTCCGGGCGGTGCCGCTCCAAAATGGGTCCGGGCGGTGCCGCGCCTAAATGGGTCCGGGCGGTGCCGCGCCTAAATGGGTCCGGGCGGTGCCGCTCCAAAATAATTCCGGGCGGTGCCGCGCCTAAATGGGTCCGGGCGGTGCCGCTCCAAAATGGGTCCGGGCGGTGCCGCGCCTAAATGGGTCCAGGCGGTGCCGCGCCAAAATGGGTCCGGGCGGTGCCGCTCCTAAATGGGTCCGGGCGGTGCCGCGTCTAAATGGGTCCGGGCCGTGCCGTGCCTAAATGGGTCCGGGCGGTGCTGCGCCAAAATGGGTCCGGGCGGTGCCGCTCCAAAATGGGTCCGGGCGGTGCCGCTCCTAAATGGGTCCGGGCGGTGCCGCGCCTAAATGGGTCCGGGCGGTGCCGCTCCTAAATGGGTCCGGGCGGTGCCGCGCCTAAATGGGTCCGGGCGGTGCCGCTCCAAAATGGGTCCGGGCGGTGCCGCGCCTAAATGGGTCCGGGCGGTGCCGCGCCAAAATGGGTCCGGGCGGTGCCGCTCCAAAATAATTCCGGGCGGTGCCGCTCCAAAATGGGTCCGGGCGGTGCCGCGCCTAAATGGGTCCGGGCGGTGCCGCTCCAAAATAATTCCGGGCTGTGCCGCTCCAAAATGGGTCCGGGCGGTGCCGCGCCTAAATGGGTCCGAGCGGTGCCGCTCCAAAATGGGTCCGGGCGGTGCCGCGCCTAAATGGGTCCGGGCGGTGCCGCTCCAAAATGGGTCCGGGCGGTGCCGCGCCTAAATGGGTCCGGGCGGTGCCGCCACTAAATGGGTCCGGGCGGTGCCGCGCCTAAATGGGTCCGGGCGGTGCCGCTCCAAAATAATTCCGGGCGGTGCCGCTCCAAAATGGGTCCGGGCGGTGCCGCGCCTAAATGGGTCCGGGCGGTGCAGCGCCTAAATGGGTCCGGGCGGTGCCGCGCCTAAATGGGTCCGGGCGGTGCCGCTCCTAAATGGGTCCGGGCGGTGCCGCTCCAAAATAATTCCGGGCGGTGCCGCTCCAAAATGGGTCCGGGCGGTGCCGCGCCTAAATGGGTCCGGGCGGTGCCGCTCCAAAATAATTCCGGGCGGTGCCGCGCCTAAATGGGTCCGGGCGGTGCCGCTCCAAAATGGGTCCGGGCGGTGCCGCGCCTAAATGGGTCCGGGCGGTGCCGCGCCTAAATGGGTCCGGGCGGTGCCGCGCCAAAATGGGTCCAGGCGGTGCCGCTCCAAAATAATTCCGGGCGGTGCCGCTCCAAAATGGGTCCGGGCGGTGCCGCGCCTAAATGGGTCCGGGCGGTGCCGCTCCAAAATAATTCCGGGCTGTGCCGCTCCAAAATGGGTCCGGGCGGTGCCGCGCCTAAATGGGTCCGGGCGGTGCCGCTCCAAAATGGGTCCGGGCGGTGCCGCGCCTAAATGGGTCCGGGCGGTACCGCTCCAAAATGGGTCCGGGCGGTGCCGCGCCTAAATGGGTCCGGGCGGTGCCGCTCCAAAATAATTCCGGGCGGTGCCGCTCCAAAATGGGTCCGGGCGGTGCCGCGCCTAAATGGGTCCGGGCTGTGCCGCTCCAAAATGGGTCCGGGCGGTGCCGCGCCTAAATGGGTCCGGGCGGTGCAGCGCCTAAATGGGTCCGGGCGGTGCCGCGCCTAAATGGGTCCGGGCGGTGCAGCGCCTAAATGGGTCCGGGCGGTGCCGCGCCTAAATGGGTCCGGGCGGTGCAGCGCCTAAATGGGTCCGGGCGGTGCCGCGCCTAAATGGGTCCGGGCGGTGCCGCTCCAAAAAGGGTCCGGGCGGTGCCGCGCCTAAATGGGTCCGGGCGGTGCAGCGCCTAAATGGGTCCGGGCTGTGCCGCTCCAAAATGGGTCCGGGCGGTGCCGCGCCTAAATGGGTCCGGGCGGTGCCGCTCCAAAATAATTCCGGGCGGTGCCGCTCCTAAATGGGTCCGGCCGGTGCCGCGCCTAAATGGGTCCGGGCGGTACCGCTCCAAAATGGGTCCGGGCGGTGCCGCGCCTAAATGGGTCCGGGCGGTGCCGCTCCAAAATGGGTCCGGGCGGTGCCGCTCCAAAATGGGTCCGGGCGGTGCCGCGCCAAAATGGGTCCGGGCGGTGCCGCTCCAAAATGGGTCCGGGCGGTGCCGCTCCTAAATGGGTCCGGGCGGTGCCGTGCCTAAATGGGTCCGGGCGGTGCTGCGCCAAAATGGGTCCGGGCGGTGCCGCTCCAAAATGGGTCCGGGCGGTGCCGCTCCTAAATGGGTCCGGGCGGTGCCGCGCCTAAATGGGTCCGGGCGGTGCCGCTCCTAAATGGGTCCGGGCGGTGCCGCGCCTAAATGGGTCCGGGCGGTGCCGCTCCAAAATGGGTCCGGGCGGTGCCGCGCCTAAATGGGTCCGGGCGGTGCCGCGCCAAAATGGGTCCGGGCGGTGCCGCTCCAAAATAATTCCGGGCGGTGCCGCTCCAAAATGGGTCCGGGCGGTGCCGCGCCTAAATGGGTCCGGGCGGTGCCGCTCCAAAATAATTCCGGGCTGTGCCGCTCCAAAATGGGTCTGGGCGGTGCCGCGCCTAAATGGGTCCGAGCGGTGCCGCTCCAAAATGGGTCCGGGCGGTGCCGCGCCTAAATGGGTCCGGGCGGTGCCGCTCCAAAATGGGTCCGGGCGGTGCCGCGCCTAAATGGGTCCGGGCGGTGCCGCCACTAAATGGGTCCGGGCGGTGCCGCGCCTAAATGGGTCCGGGCGGTGCCGCTCCAAAATAATTCCGGGCGGTGCCGCTCCAAAATGGGTCCGGGCGGTGCCGCGCCTAAATGGGTCCGGGCGGTGCAGCGCCTAAATGGGTCCGGGCGGTGCCGCGCCTAAATGGGTCCGGGCGGTGCCGCTCCTAAATGGGTCCGGGCGGTGCCGCTCCAAAATAATTCCGGGCGGTGCCGCTCCAAAATGGGTCCGGGCGGTGCCGCGCCTAAATGGGTCCGGGCGGTGCCGCTCCAAAATAATTCCGGGCGGTGCCGCGCCTAAATGGGTCCGGGCGGTGCCGCTCCAAAATGGGTCCGGGCGGTGCCGCGCCTAAATGGGTCCGGGCGGTGCAGCGCCTAAATGGGTCCGGGCGGTGCCGCGCCTAAATGGGTCCGGGCGGTGCCGCTCCTAAATGGGTCCGGGCGGTGCCGCTCCAAAATGGGTCCGGGCGGTGCCGCGCCTAAATGGGTCCGGGCGGTGCCGCTCCAAAATAATTCCGGGCGGTGCCGCGCCTAAATGGGTCCGGGCGGTGCCGCTCCAAAATGGGTCCGGGCGGTGCCGCGCCTAAATGGGTCCGGGCGGTGCCGCGCCAAAATGGGTCCGGGCGGTGCCGCTCCTAAATGGGTCCGGGCGGTGCCGCGTCTAAATGGGTCCGGGCGGTGCCGCGCCTAAATGGGTCCGGGCGGTGCTGCGCCAAAATGGGTCCGGGCGGTGCCGCTCCAAAATGGGTCCGGGCGGTGCCGCTCCTAAATGGGTCCGGGCGGTGCCGCGCCTAAATGGGTCCGGGCGGTGCCGCTCCTAAATGGGTCCGGGCGGTGCCGCGCCAAAATGGGTCCAGGCGGTGCCGCTCCAAAATAATTCCGGGCGGTGCCGCTCCAAAATGGGTCCGGGCGGTGCCGCGCCTAAATGGGTCCGGGCGGTGCCGCTCCAAAATAATTCCGGGCTGTGCCGCTCCAAAATGGGTCCGGGCGGTGCCGCGCCTAAATGGGTCCGGGCGGTGCCGCTCCAAAATGGGTCCGGGCGGTGCCGCGCCTAAATGGGTCCGGGCGGTACCGCTCCAAAATGGGTCCGGGCGGTGCCGCGCCTAAATGGGTCCGGGCGGTGCCGCTCCAAAATAATTCCGGGCGGTGCCGCTCCAAAATGGGTCCGGGCGGTGCCGCGCCTAAATGGGTCCGGGCGGTGCAGCGCCTAAATGGGTCCGGGCGGTGCCGCGCCTAAATGGGTCCGGGCTGTGCCGCTCCAAAATGGGTCCGGGCGGTGCCGCGCCTAAATGGGTCCGGGCGGTGCAGCGCCTAAATGGGTCCGGGCGGTGCCGCGCCTAAATGGGTCCGGGCGGTGCAGCGCCTAAATGGGTCCGGGCGGTGCCGCGCCTAAATGGGTCCGGGCGGTGCAGCGCCTAAATGGGTCCGGGCGGTGCCGCGCCTAAATGGGTCCGGGCGGTGCCGCTCCAAAAAGGGTCCGGGCGGTGCCGCGCCTAAATGGGTCCGGGCGGTGCAGCGCCTAAATGGGTCCGGGCGGTGCCGCTCCTAAATGGGTCCGGGCGGTGCCGCGCCTAAATGGGTATGGGCGGTGCCGCTCCTAAATGGGTCCGGGCGGTGCCGCGCCTAAATGGGTCCGGGCGGTGCCGCTCCAAAATAATTCCGGGCGGTGCCGCTCCAAAATGGGTCCGGGCGGTGCCGCGCCTAAATGGGTCCGGGCGGTGCCGCGCCTAAATGGGTCCGGGCGGTGCCGCTCCAAAATGGGTCCGGGCAGTGCCGCGCCTAAATGGGTCCGGGCGGTGCAGCGCCTAAATGGGTCCGGGCGGTGCCGCTCCTAAATGGTACCGGGCGGTGCCGCGCCTAAATGGGTCCGGGCGGTGCCGCTCCTAAATGGGTCCGGGCGGTGCCGCGCCTAAATGGGTCCGGGCGGTGCCGCTCCAAAATAATTCCGGGCTGTGCCGCTCCAAAATGGGTCCGGGCGGTGCCGCGCCTAAATGGGTCCGGGCGGTGCCGCTCCAAAATGGGTCCGGGCGGTGCCGCGCCTAAATGGGTCCGGGCGGTGCCGCTCCAAAATGGGTCCGGGCGGTGCCGCGCCTAAATGGGTCCGGGCGGTGCCGCCCCTAAATGGGTCCGGGCGGTGCCGCGCCTAAATGGGTCCGGGCGGTGCCGCTCCAAAATGGGTCCGGGCGGTGCCGCTCCAAAATGGGTCCGGGCGGTGCCGCGCCTAAATGGGTCCGGGCGGTGCAGCGCCTAAATGGGTCCGGGCGGTGCCGCGCCTAAATGGGTCCGGGCGGTGCCGCTCCAAAATGGGTCCGGGCGGTGCCGCGCCTAAATGGGTCCGGGCGGTGCCGCGCCTAAATGGGTCCGGGCGGTGCCGCTCCTAAATGGGTCCGGGCGGTGCCGCGCCTAAATGGGTCCGGGCGGTGCAGCGCCTAAATGGGTCCGGGCGGTGCCGCTCCTAAATGGGTCCGGGCGGTGCCGCGCCTAAATGGGTCCGGGCGGTGCAGCGCCTAAATGGGTCCGGGCGGTGCCGCGCCTAAATGGGTCCGGGCGGTGCAGCGCCTAAATGGGTCCGGGCGGTGCCGCGCCTAAATGGGTCCGGGCGGTGCAGCGCCTAAATGGGTCCGGGCGGTGCCGCGCCTAAATGGGTCCGGGCGGTGCCACTCCAAAAAGGGTCCGGGCGGTGCCGCGCCTAAATGGGTCCAGGCGGTGCAGCGCCTAAATGGGTCCGGGCGGTGCCGCTCCTAAATGGGTCCGGGCGGTGCCGCGCCTAAATGGGTCCGGGCGGTGCCGCGCCTAAATGGGTCCGGGCGGTGCCGCTCCAAAATAATTCCGGGCTGTGCCGCTCCAAAATGGGTCCGGGCGGTGCCGCGCCTAAATGGGTCCGGGCGGTGCCGCGCCTAAATGGGTCCGGGCGGTGCCGCTCCAAAATGGGTCCGGGCAGTGCCGCGCCTAAATGGGTCCGGGCGGTGCAGCGCCTAAATGGGTCCGGGCGGTGCCGCTCCTAAATGGGTCCGGGCGGTGCCGCGCCTAAATGGGTCCGGGCGGTGCCGCTCCTAAATGGGTCCGGGCGCTGCCGCGCCTAAATGGGTCCGGGCGGTGCCGCTCCAAAATAATTCCGGGCTGTGCCGCTCCAAACTGGGTCCGGGCGGTGCCGCGCCTAAATAGGTCCGGGCGGTGCCGCGCCTAAATGGGTCCGGGCGGTGCCGCTCCTAAATGGGTCCGGGCGGTGCCGCGCCTAAATGGGTCCGGGCGGTGCCGCTCCAAAATAATTCCGGGCTGTGCCGCTCCAAAATGGGTCCGGGCGGTGCCGCGCCTAAATGGGTCCGGGCGGTGCCGCTCCAAAATGGGTCCGGGCGGTGCCGCGCCTAAATGGGTCCGGGCGGTGCCGCTCCAAAATGGGTCCGGGCGGTGCCGCGCCTAAATGGGTCCGGGCGGTGCCGCCCCTAAATGGGTCCGGGCGGTGCCGCGCCTAAATGGGTCCGGGCGGTGCCGCTCCAAAATAATTCCGGGCGGTGCCGCTCCAAAATGGGTCCGGGCGGTGCCGCGCCTAAATGGGTCCGGGCGGTGCAGCGCCAAAATGGGTCCGGGCGGTGCCGCGCCTAAATGGGTCCGGGCGGTGCCGCGCCTAAATGGGTCCGGGCGGTGCCGCTCCAAAATGGGTCCGGGCGGTGCCGCGCCTAAATGGGTCCGGGCGGTGCCGCTCCAAAATAATTCCGGGCGGTGCCGCTCCTAAATGGGTCCGGGCGGTGCCGCGCCTAAATGGGTCCGGGCGGTGCCGCTCCTAAATGGGTCCGGGCGGTGCCGCGCCTAAATGGGTCCGGGCGGTGCCGCTCCAAAATAATTCCGGGCTGTGCCGCTCCAAAATGGGTCCGGGCGGTGCCGCGCCTAAATAGGTCCGGGCGGTGCCGCGCCTAAATGGGTCCGGGCGGTGCCGCTCCTAAATGGGTCCGGGCGGTGCCGCACCTAAATGGGTCCGGGCGGTGCCGCGCCTAAATGGGTCCGGGCGGTGCCGCTCCAAAATAATTCCGGGCTGTGCCGCTCCAAAATGGGTCCGGGCGGTGCCGCTCCAAAATGGGTCCGGGCGGTGCCGCGCCTAAATGGGTCCGGGCGGTGCCGCGCCTAAATGGGTCCGGGCGGTGCCGCTCCAAAATAATTCCGGGCTGTGCCGCTCCAAAATGGGTCCGGGCGGTGCCGCGCCTAAATTGGTCCGGGCGGTGCCGCTCCAAAATGGGTCCGGGCGGTGCCGCGCCTAAATGGGTCCGGGCGGTGCCGCTCCAAAATGGGTCCGGGCGGTGCCGCGCCTAAATGGGTCCGGGCGGTGCCGCCCCTAAATGGGTCCGGGCGGTGCCGCGCCTAAATGGGTCCGGGCGGTGCCGCTCCAAAATAATTCCGGGCGGTGCCGCTCCAAAATGGGTCCGGGCGGTGCCGCGCCTAAATGGGTCCTGGCGGTGCAGCGCCTAAATGGGTCCGGGCGGTGCCGCGCCTAAATGGGTCCGGGCGGTGCCGCTCCAAAATGGGTCCGGGCGGTGCCGCGCCTAAATGGGTCCGGGCGGTGCAGCGCCTAAATGGGTCCGGGCGGTGCCGCTCCTAAATGGGTCCGGGCGGTGCCGCGCCTAAATGGGTCCGGGCGGTGCCGCTCCTAAATGGGTCCAGGCGGTGCCGCGCCTAAATGGGTCCGGGCGGTGCCGCTCCAAAATAATTCCGGGCTGTGCCGCTCCAAAATGGGTCCGGGCGGTGCCGCGCCTAAATAGGTCCGGGCGGTGCCGCGCCTAAATGGGTCCGGGCGGTGCTGCGCCTAAATGGGTCCGGGCGGTGCCGCGCCTAAATGGGTCCGGGCGGTGCCGCGCCTAAATGGGTCCGGGCGGTGCCGCTCCAAAATAATTCCGGGCTGTGCCGCTCCAAAATGGGTCCGGGCAGTGCCGCGCCTTAATGGGCCCGGGCGGTGTCGTGCCTAAATGGGCCTGGGCGGTGCCGCGCCAAAATGGGCCCGGGCGGTGTCGCGCCTAAATGGACCCGGGCGGTGCCGCGACAAAATGGGCCCGGGCGGTGTCGCGCCAAAATGGGCTCGGGCGGTGCCGCGCCAAAATCGGCCCGGGCGGTGTCGCGCCTAAATGGGCCCTGGCAGTTCTGCGCCAAAATGGGCCAGTGCGGTGCCGCGTCTAAATGGGCCCGGGCGGTGCCGCGCCTAAATGAGCCCAACAGAGGTAGTCACAGACTTACCCTTTGCAGATGAACAAGGTGATCCCGCTCAGTCTCTTGGTAATACTGCACCTACGTGGTCAAGCCTCTTGTAGCATATAATCAAGCTGGTTTCAGTCCTCTGGGGAGGTACACCCTAACCCTAACCCTAACCCTAACCCTAACCCTAACCCTAACCCTAACCCTAACCCTAACCCTAACCCAAAATGAGCCCGGGCGGTGTCGCGCCAAAATGGGCCCGGGCGTTGTCGCGCCAAAATGGGCCCGGGCGCTGTCGCGCCTGAATGGGCCCGGGCGGTGTCGCGCCAAAATGGGCCCGGGCGGTGTCGCGCCTAAATGGCCCCGGGCGGTGTCGCCCCTAAATGGCCCCGGGCGGTGTCGCCCCTAAATGGGCCCGGGCAGTGCCGCGCCAAAATGGGCCCGGGCCGTTTCGCGCCAAAATGGGCCCGGGCGGTGTCGCGCCAAAATGGGCCCGGACGGTGTCGCGCCAAAATGGGCCCGGGCGGTGCCGCGCCAAAATCGGCCCGGGCGGTGTCGCGCCTAAATGGGCCCTGGCAGTGCTGCGCCAAAATGGGCCCGTGCGGTGCCGCGTCATAATGGGCCCGGGCGGTGCCGCGCCTAAATGAGCCCAACAGAGGTAGTCACAGACTTACCCTTTGCAGATGAAGAAGGTGATCCCGCTCAGTCTCTTGGTAATACTGCACCTACGTGGTCAAGCCTCTTGTAGCATATAATCAAGCTGGTCTCAGTCCTCTGGGGAGGTACACCCTAACCCTAACCCTAACCCTAACCCTAACCCTAACCCTAACCCTAACCCTAAACCTAACCCTAACCCTAACCCTAACCCTAATCCAAAATGGGCCCGGGCCATGCCGCGCCAAAATGGGCCCGGGCGGTGTCGCGCCAAAATGGGCCCGGGCCGTGCCGCGCCTAAATGGGCCCGAGCGGTGTCGCGCCTAAATGGGCCCGGGCGGTGTCGCGCCAAAATGGGCCCGGGCGGTGTCGCGCCTAAATGGGCCCGGGCAGTGCCGCGCCAAACTGAGACCGGGCGGTGTCGCGCCAAAATGGGCCCGGGCGGTGTCGCGCCAAAATGGGTCCGGGCGGTGCCGCGCCTAAATGGGTCCGGGCGGTGCAGCGCCTAAATGGGTCCGGGCGGTGCCGCGCCTAAATGGGTCCGGGCGGTGCCGCGCCTAAATGGGTCCGGGCGGTGCCGCTCCAAAATGGGTCCGGGCGGTGCCGCGCCTAAATGGGTCCGGGCGGTGCCGCTCCAAAATAATTCCGGGCGGTGCCGCTCCTAAATGGGTCCGGGCGGTGCCGCGCCTAAATGGGTCCGGGCGGTGCCGCTCCTAAATGGGTCCGGGCGGTGCCGCGCCTAAATGGGTCCGGGCGGTGCCGCTCCAAAATAATTCCGGGCTGTGCCGCTCCAAAATGGGTCCGGGCGGTGCCGCGCCTAAATAGGTCCGGGCGGTGCCGCGCCTAAATGGGTCCGGGCGGTGCCGCGCCTAAATGGGTCCGGGCGGTGCCGCTCCAAAATAATTCCGGGCTGTGCCGCTCCAAAATGGGTCCGGGCGGTGCCGCTCCAAAATGGGTCCGGGCGGTGCCGCGCCTAAATGGGTCCGGGCGGTGCCGCGCCTAAATGGGTCCGGGCGGTGCCGCTCCAAAATAATTCCGGGCTGTGCCGCTCCAAAATGGGTCCGGGCGGTGCCGCGCCTAAATTGGTCCGGGCGGTGCCGCTCCAAAATGGGTCCGGGCGGTGCCGCGCCTAAATGGGTCCGGGCGGTGCCGCTCCAAAATGGGTCCGGGCGGTGCCGCGCCTAAATGGGTCCGGGCGGTGCCGCCCCTAAATGGGTCCGGGCGGTGCCGCGCCTAAATGGGTCCGGGCGGTGCCGCTCCAAAATAATTCCGGGCGGTGCCGCTCCAAAATGGGTCCGGGCGGTGCCGCGCCTAAATGGGTCCGGGCGGTGCAGCGCCTAAATGGGTCCGGGCGGTGCCGCGCCTAAATGGGTCCGGGCGGTGCCGCTCCAAAATGGGTCCGGGCGGTGCCGCGCCTAAATGGGTCCGGGCGGTGCAGCGCCTAAATGGGTCCGGGCGGTGCCGCTCCTAAATGGGTCCGGGCGGTGCCGCGCCTAAATGGGTCCGGGCGGTGCCGCTCCTAAATGGGTCCAGGCGGTGCCGCGCCTAAATGGGTCCGGGCGGTGCCGCGCCAAAATAATTCCGGGCTGTGCCGCTCCAAAATGGGTCCGGGCGGTGCCGCGCCTAAATAGGTCCGGGCGGTGCCGCGCCTAAATGGGTCCGGGCGGTGCTGCGCCTAAATGGGTCCGGGCGGTGCCGCTCCAAAATAATTCCGGGCTGTGCCGCTCCAAAATGGGTCCGGGCGGTGCCGCGCCTAAATGGGTCCGGGCGGTGCCGCTCCAAAATGGGTCCGGGCGGTGCCGCGCCTAAATGGGTCCGGGCGGTGCCGCCCCTAAATGGGTCCGGGCGGTGCCGCGCCTAAATGGGTCCGGGCGGTGCCGCTCCAAAATAATTCCGGGCGGTGCCGCTCCAAAATGGGTCCGGGCGGTGCCGCGCCTAAATGGGTCCGGGCGGTGCCGCGCCTAAATGGGTCCGGGCGGTGCAGCGCCTAAATGGGTCCGGGCGGTGCCGCGCCTAAATGGGTCCGGGCGGTGCCGCTCCAAAATGGGTCCGGGCGGTGCCGCGCCTAAATGGGTCCGGGCGGTGCAGCGCCTAAATGGGTCCGGGTGGTGCCGCGCCTAAATGGGTCCGGGCGGTGCAGCGCCTAAATGGGTCCGGGCGGTGCAGCGCCTAAATGGGTCCGGGCGGTGCCGCGCCTAAATGGGTCCGGGCGGTGCCGCTCCAAAATGGGTCCGGGCGGTGCCGCGCCTAAATGGGTCCGGGCGGTGCAGCGCCTAAATGGGTCCGGGCGGTGCCGCTCCTAAATGGGTCCGGGCGGTGCCGCGCCTAAATGGGTCCGGGCGGTGCCGCTCCTAAATGGGTCCGGGCGGTGCCGCGCCTAAATGGGTCCGGGCGGTGCCGCTCCAAAATAATTCCGGGCTGTGCCGCTCCAAAATGGGTCCGGGCAGTGCCGCGCCTTAATGGGCCCGGGCGGTGTCGTGCCTAAATGGGCCTGGGCGGTGCCGCGCCAAAATGGGCCCGGGCGGTGTCGCGCCTAAATGGACCCGGGCGGTGCCGCGACAAAATGGGCCCGGGCGGTGTCGCGCCAAAATGGGCTCGGGCGGTGCCGCGCCAAAATCGGCCCGGGCGGTGTCGCGCCTAAATGGGCCCTGGCAGTTCTGCGCCAAAATGGGCCAGTGCGGTGCCGCGTCTAAATGGGCCCGGGCGGTGCCGCGCCTAAATGAGCCCAACAGAGGTAGTCACAGACTTACCCTTTGCAGATGAACAAGGTGATCCCGCTCAGTCTCTTGGTAATACTGCACCTACGTGGTCAAGCCTCTTGTAGCATATAATCAAGCTGGTTTCAGTCCTCTGGGGAGGTACACCCTAACCCTAACCCTAACCCTAACCCTAACCCTAACCCTAACCCTAACCCTAACCCTAACCCTAACCCTAACCCTAACCCTAACCCTAACCCTAACCCAAAATGAGCCCGGGCGGTGTCGCGCCAAAATGGGCCCG